>PVIH01015439.1:0-49657 GCA_004025045.1 Sigmodon hispidus | reverse complement strand
GGGAGGGGATGGGGAGTTGCAGAGGAAAAAAATGACCAGATGTGTTGGGAGGGGGAAGAGACCTTGAATAAGGATATACAGGGATGAAAAAAAAATTCAGAGGGAAAGATGAACACAAAGAAAATATAGGTGTAGCAATCTTATTTGTATTTCTTCCCTTGATAAGCCATGCCTATCATTCTTATCCTCTGTATAGTTACTGTTAACTCTTCCACATTTTAAATTCTTTTTACTGTGGTTTTTTTTGATAAATACAAAATAAAGAAGGAAGAAAAAAAAAAAAAAACCAACCCAACTGGCAAGCTCTCAGTGAGGCATAGTGTCTGTGTCTCATGGTAGTCAGAATCCAGGACACCAGCTCTAAACGGGAAGAATCTGGCTTGGGACTCTGCTACTACCTCTGAAGCTCCATCTTCTCTGAAAGAGGCACATTATTTTAATCCAGATGACTTTAGAAACCTTGCCATACACCCCTTACTCCAACTGGCCAAGCACAGCAACTGTCTCCACCACCTCTAACCTGTTGACAGTCTCAGCAGTGACCCTAAGCCCAAACTGGACCTCAGGTTCCTCTCATAACTTTTAGGCTCTTTCTCAATATGGGTTAACTGCATGGCCACAGAGGGGCAGGCCACCTACCATGCCTGCGACTAAGAAAAAAAAAAAAAAAAAAAGGATCCAGCAGTCAGCACCAGGGTCAGCACCTATATGATAGACAGCCCTTCCTTGAGAGGGAAATCTGCAGAGAGCTGTCAGGTGACACTAGATTCCTATTCTTCCTTGTCCACCCTCTTGCTGGTTCTCCAGGTTATACAAATGTGATACAAAGCCTCACATTCCTTGTAAGATACGGGCTATGACTTTAATAAGCCCCAGCCCCAGCTTGCTAGAAAGCCTGGTCTCTGGTTCTTGTGACAAACTGTGGCCAGGGCCACCCCTGCAACAGTAGCTCCAGAGCTGTTGCTAAATCAAAGACCATAGTCCACCCTTCTGTATAAATGTGTCCTTGTGGCCCCAGGATCCAAACATGATGTTTGAGGCCTTGGATGATGCACTCCTGACCATGACAGTCATGGAACACTCATGGCACCCATGGGTACTGCACCGACTGCTGACTGGCCACTGCCACACTCTGGTACCTTCACAGCTGAACAGTAGAGCAGGGAGGTGGGGAAGCCCTTATGCAGACACTGGCTTGTTTGGGAGACAACAGACAATAAAGGACTGGTGACAGCCAAAAAAAAAAAAAAAGAAAAAAAAAAGAAAATTGTATTGTTTTTTAACTTTAGTTTATATTTCCCAATTTACTGGTTAAATTGATAGTTTCCATGTTGATTATTCATTGCTTTTGAATTCATGGATAAATTTTGCAATCAACAATGATATTGTTTGAATATCTTTGCACTGTTATTTCATAAGAAAAAAATATAGAAAGTAGTTCTATCTTTTAAATCCTCTATTGTGTTAAAATATATTAGGAATCTGTTACTGTAACATATAATGGAAAGAAGGTCGACTTGAGCTTACAGTTAGAGATTTCAGTATATTTCTGATGAATCATATTGTTTTTAGTCCTAGATAGGGAAAACACATGGTAGTAGTTGGGCTGTGTGGTAAAGAGTGTCTCTTCATCTATGGCTGGATAAACAAAAGAGAGCTGAGAGAGATGAGCCAACTTCCTCCAAGCCCTTCAACACATACATACAAAATCTGAATCTCTCACTTGTCCTTGTCTCTTGAAAGGTTCTATGTGCTCCAGTATTACTACTCAGGAAAAAAGTGTTCAATACAAGGTCCTGTGGCAAATTACAGCATGCATCATAATTACATCTCAGGTCACAAGTTCTAGTCTGAACTTTAACTATAATGCATTAAATTAGTTATTTTCAGTCTCAAATCCACAAAATCAGGAAATCCATAATTCCATTAATTTTGAAATAGGCCAGGAATTTGATATGAACTATAAAACGTGGATGGAAGTGAAATTATTCGACCTTGTGAAAAACCATATGTTTCTACACACTGCTCTAGTAGCTTCTATTTTAAGCAAGAGAAGTCAATTTTCCAGGTGTCTGCTGCCATTCAACATTATTATAAAATTGGAACAAGTTGGTGGGGCCAATCTCAGCTGCAGCCTTCAGCAGAGGTAACCAAGGCATTTCTCAAATATAGGATTAACTTCCCATAAATATTTCTAGAAACAAATTGAAAAAAGTAGTGAGTGATAATAACCAGCATATCACAGAAAGAAAAATATGGTTAACTACCACAAATTATTTTCTTAAAGCTACAAATAAAACAACAAGTAATAAACAACAATCAATAAGTGGGACCTCCTAAAACTGAGAGCTTCTGTAAGGCCAAGGACATAGTCAATAAGACAAAATGACAACCTATAGAATGGGAAAAAATTATTAGTAAATAAGAAATTAAGTAACATTTTCTTCTGCCAGATTACTTGGTCAGATACAATACCTATGAAATTATGCACAGTTAGATATTATTATATAAATATATTAAAAATTCCAGAGAATGCAACACTTAGACAACACAAATTTTTTTGTTATTAGATATATAAGGAATACTATAATTAACAATGTTTGTAACAAAAACAAAAGCAAAGAATAAGAAACATTTTAAAAATGGTTTTGTTAACAAATTAGAATAGCACAATTACTGAAAGGTACATAGCTCAGAGGTCAGATACACACATGTTGTACATCGATGACACATAGTGTAATAAGCAAGATGAGTTATGTGTTCTCATGTTCTTTTTTTGGTGTACATTGACTTTTTTTTCTTTTTTCTCTTTCTTCTTTATCTATGTTCTCATGTTCTTAATTCCTTTTCTTGCTCTCCACCTTCAATACAAATGTACAAAGGTGCTGCCAGATGAATGCTATACAGACAATAGGTGTGCAGCACTCCAGAGGGCCCTAAACTTAGAAAAACCCTAATCTATTATAATGGACTCAAAGCAAAGCTACACAACATTTGCCCAGGAAAATCTTACAATTTTTTTTTTAAATTTTCAATTTTTATATTTACATTTTGGTGATTTTACATCATGCACCCCATCAAACTCAGTTATCAGTCCTTTCTTGATTCATATCCATTCTTATGATCTCTCCATTTACAAAAAAAAAAAAAAAAAAAAAGCCCATTCCTGCTGCCCATTTACTTGCTGGAGCATAATTAAACTCGCTGAGGCCAGACCCTTAAAGAAAGTAAGATGTTCCTAATCTATACCCCTGCCAGAGGCCATCAGGGCAGAAGTGAAACACTGTGTCATTTAGCTATGTTCTAGCCTTGAGCTCTTGTATACAATAACATATTTTTTTTTTAAAGTCCACTTACTAGTGAGTAGATCCCCTGCTTATCTTTCTGGGTTTGTGATACCTCACTCAGGAGGAGATTATCCAAATCCATCCATTTGCCTGCAAATTTTAGGATATCACTTTTTCTTACTGTGGAGGGACATCTAGGTTGGTCCCAGGTTCTTGCTATTAGGAATAATGCTGTTATGAACATAGTTGAGCTAATGCTTTTGAGGTGTGAATGTTCCTGTTTAGGGTACATTCCTCAGAGTGGTATTGGTGGATCCTTGGGGAGATTGATTCCCAGTTTTCGAAGAAGCCACCATACTTTATGCCAGAGTTGCTGAACAAATTTATACTCCCACCAACAATGGAGGAGTGTTCTTCTTGTTTTGCATCCTCTCTAGAATAAGCTGCCTGCTTTGTTTTTAATCTTAGCCATTCTGATATGCATAAGGTGGTATCTCAAAGTTGTTTGGATTTGCATTTCTCTGATGGCTAAAGATATTGAACACTTTTTCATGTGCTTTTCAGCCATTTGTAATTCTTCTGATGAGAATTCCATTTTTAGTTCTGAACCCAATTATTTATTTGAGTTATTTAGTTTTGATCTCTAGTACCTTGAGCTGTCTACAAATTTTAGAGATCAATCCTCTGTTACTTGTATGGTTGCTAAAATTTTTCCCATTCTATATGCTGTCATTTTGTCTTATTGACTGTGTCCTTGTCCTTACAGAAGCTTCTTAGTTTTAGGAGGTCTCACTTATTAATTGTTGTTTAGTGTCTGCGATACTGGTGTTATATTTAGGAAGTGGTCACCTATGCCAATGTGTTGGAAGGTATTTCCCATACACTTTTCTATCAAGGTTAGTGACCTGGGTTTATGTTGAGGTCTTTGATCCATTGGATTTGAGATTTGTACAAGGTGATAGGTTTGGGTCTATTTGTATTTTTCTACATACTACCATCCAGCTGTAACAACACCATTTGTTGGAAGATACTCTTTTACTTCTATTCAATGCTTTTGGCATCTTTGTCAAAAATCAGGTATTCGTAGGTGTGTGGATGAATGTCTGGGTCTTCAAATATATTCCAATAATCCACAAGTCTGTGTTTATGCCAATACGAGGCTGGTTTTTTTTTTTTATTACTGTAGCTCTATAGTATAACTTGAAGTCAGGGATGATGATGCCTCCTGAGGTTCTTTTCTTGAGCAAAATTAATTTGACAATCCTGTGTTTTCTGTTATTCCAAATGAAATTAGTATTGATTTTTCTTTTTTTTTTAATTCATCTCATCTAAATAATTACTTAGTACAGGAGTAAGATATTAGTATTTTACATTACAAAAAAAAGCACCCTTCCCAATTTCAAAAATATTTAACTATGAGCAAAATCAGTCTCAGATCAGATGAATAATAGCACATATAGCTTCAATGAATACATCTTTTTGTCTACCAAAATATGGTGTGTGCGTATGTGTGTGTATATGTGCATGTTCATGCACTTTGAGTATACTTGTATGTAGAGGCTATAAGTTTTTTTCTCTACCATTCTTTATTTATTTTTTATTTTATTTGTTTATGTTTTTATTTATTTATTTATTTATTTGATTATTATGAACAAAGAAGTCACACTTTCTATCCTTTATATGCTTATTCAAGGTCGTTTCCCCCTCCCAACACATCAGGTCATATTCTCTTCTCCACAACTCCCCCCCTCTCCCCCCCACCACAATGCACAGGCAGGCACAGGAGGTCCCAAGGTCCCACTGTCCCAATATTGCTTAGTTCAGCCTCCACTCCTGGCAGATCGAATTTTCTCCCTGCGACCTCAAGACTGAGTCAGGTGTTCCTCTAGGGGGAATGGGATCCAGGGAGTCAGTCCAAGATATTTCTGATCCCAAGCTGTTCAGTGGTTGTGGTTTGCAGCTTGGGCATACTTTGCCTTTTTGTTTTTTTGTTTGTTTAGAGACCACTAATGAGTGAGTACATCCCCTGCTTATCTTTCTGGGTTTGTGATACCTCGTTCAGGAGGATATTCTCCAAATCCATCCATTTGTCTGCAAATTTTAGGATATAATTTTTCCATATTGCTGAGTAGTATTCCATTGTGTAGATGTACCACAGTTTGTTAATCCATTCTTCAGTTGAGGGACATCTAGGTTGTTTCCAGGTTCCTACTATTACAAATAATGCTGCTATGTACAGAGTTGAGCTAATGCCTTTGGAGTGCAACTGTGCATCTTCAGGGTATACACCCAGAAGTGGTATTTCTGGGTTCTTTGGGAGATTGATTCTCAATTTTCTGAGAAACCGCCATATTGCAATTCAAAGTGGCTGAACAAGCTTACACTCTCACCAACAATGGAGGAGTGTTCCCCTTGGTCTGCATTCTCTCCAGCATAGGCTGTCCTCTGTGTCTTTTATCTTAGCCAATCTAACAGGTGTCAGGTGGTATCTCAAAGTTGTTTGGATTTGCATTTCTCTGATGGTTAAAGATGATGAGCTCTTTTTCAGGTGCCTTTAGCCATTCTTAATTCTTCAGCTGAGAATTCCCTTTTTAGATCTGAAGCCCATTTTTTGATTGGGTTATTCAAAGTTTTGGGCTCTAGATTCTTGAGTTCTTTATTTATCTTAGAGATCAGTCCTCTATCACTTGTAGGGTTGCTGAAAATCTTTTCCCATTCTGTAGGCTGTCATTTTGTCCTATTGACAGTGTCCTTGGCTTTACAGAAGCTTCTTAGCTTCAGGAGATCCCACTTATTGATTGTTTATTTTAGTGTTTGTGTCACTGGTGTTATATTTAGAAAGTGGTCACCTGTGCTAATTCATAGAAGTGTATTTCCCACTTTCTTTTCTATCAATTTTAACGTGGCTGGGTTTATGTTGAGGTCTTTGATCCATTTGAACTTGAGTTTTGTGCAAGGTGATAGGCTTGCATCTATTTGCATTTTTCTACACACTACCATCCAGCTATGCCAACACCATTTGTTAAGTACACTGTCTTTTTCCATTGAATATTTTGGGTCTCTTTGTCGAAGATCAGGTGTTCATAGGTTTTGGGGTTAATGTCTGCATCCTCAATTCTATTCCATTGATCCACAAGTCTGTTTTTATACTGTACCAGGCTGTTTTTATTACTGTAGCTCTATAGTATAACTTGAAGTCAGGGATGGTGATACCTCCTGAGGTTCTTTTGTTGAGTAAAATTGTTTTGGCAATCTGGGCTTTCCTGTTATTCCAAATGAAACTGAGCATTATTCTTTCAAGGTCCAAAAAATATTGTGTTGGGATTTTGATGGGCAGTGCATTGAATCTGTAGATTGCCTTTGGTAGAATTGCTATTTTTACTATGTTGATCCTACCTCTCCAGGAACATGGGACAGCTTTCCATTATCTGATATCCTCTTCAATTTCTTTCTTTAGTGATTTAACATTTTTGTCAAATAGGTCTGTTACTTCTTTGGTTATAGATACTACAAGGTATTTAATGCTATTTGCAGCTATTATGAAGGGTAATGTTTCCCTTATTTCTTTTTCGGCTCTTCTATCTTTAGTGTATAGAAGGGCTACTGATTTCTTTGAGTTAATCTTGTATCCTGCTCCTTTGCTGAAGGTGTTTATCAGCTGTAGCAGTTCCTTGGAAGAATTTTGTGGGTCACTTATATATACAATCATATCATTTGCAAATAGAGATTATTTCACCTCTTCTTTTCCAGTTTGTATCCCGTTAATCTCCTTTTGTTCTCTTATTTCATTAGCTAAAACTTCGAGAACTATATTGAATAGATAAGGGGAGACAGAATATACTGATCCTGATTTTAGTGGGATTGCTTTGAGTTTTTCACCATTAAGTTTGATACTGGCTGTCGGCTTCTTGTAAATCACCTTCATTATATTTAGGTATTCTTCCTGTATTCCTGATCTCTCCAGGGCTTTAATCATAAAGGAGTGTTGGATTTTGTCCAAGACTTTTTCAGCATCTAAGGATATGATCATGTGGTTTTGTTCTTTTAGTTTGTTTATATGATGGATACTGTTTATGGTTTTTCATATGTTAAACCAGCCCTGCACATCTGGGATGAAGCCTATTTGGTCATGGTGGATGATGGTTTTATACATTGTTGTATACAGTTTGCTGAAATTTTGTTGAGAATTTTAGCATCAATATTCATGAGGGAGATTGGTCTGTAGTTCTCCTTCTTTGTTGTGTCTTTGAGAGGCTTGTGTATAAGGGTAATTGTGGTCTCATAAAAGGAATTTGGCAATATTTCTTCAGTTTCTACTGTGTGATATGTTTGAGGTATAATCGTAGTAATTCTTCTTTGAATGTCTGGTAGAATTTGGCACTGAAACCGTCTGGACCAGGGCTTTTATTTTGGGGGAGGCTTTTAATGACAGCTTCAATTTCCTTAAGGGTTATAGGCCTGTTTAGGTAATCAATCTGATGTTCATTTAATTTTGGTAGATGGTACCTGTCCAGAAAGCTGTCCATTTCTTCAAGGTTTTCCATTTTTGTGGAATACAGATTTTCAAAGTATGATCTGATAATTCTCTGTATTTCCTGGGGGTCTGTTGTTATATCCCCCTTTTCATTTCTGATTTTGTTGATTTGGATACTCTCTCTCTGCTTTTTGATTAGTTTGGATAAGGGATTATCTATTTTGTTGACTTTCTCAAAGAACCAGCTCTTTGATTAATTGATTCTTTGTTTTGTAATTTTTTATTTATTTTTTTCAAAGAAGTCATACTTTCTATCCACGTATATCCTTATTCAAGTTCCCTTCCCCCTCCTGCCACATCAGGTCATTCTTTCTTTTCCATGTATTGTTCTTTTTGCTTCAATTGTATCAATTTCAACTCTAAGTTTGATTATTTCCTGCCATCTACTCCATCTAGGTGAGTTATCTTCTAATTGTTCTAAGGCTTTCAGATGAGATGTTAGGTCTCTAGTGTGGGATTTCTCTAGGTTTTTCATATAGGCATCTAGCACTGTTAATTTTCCTCTTAAGACTGCTTTCATTGTGTCCCACAAGGTTGTGTACGTTGTGGATTCATTTTCATTAAATTCTTGGAAGATTTTGATTTCTTTCTTAATTTCTTCCTTGACCCAGAGATGGTTCAGCTGAGTGATGTTTAGTTTCCATTAGTTGGTAGGCTTTCTTTGATTTTTGATGTTGTTGAACTCTAACTTTAGGCCCCAGTGGTCCAATATGTTAAAAGGGATTATTTTCATTTTTTTGTATCTGTTGATATTTGCTTTATGTCGAATTTTGTGGTCAATTTTGGAGAAAGTTTCATGAAGAGCTGGGAAATATGTGTATTCCTTTGCCTTTGGGTGGAAGGTTCTATAGATATCTATTAAATCCATTTGCATCATAACCTCATTTAGACTCCTTATTTCTTTGTTGAATCTCTGTCTGGTTGACCTGTCCAGGGTTGAAAGTGTAATATTGAAGTCTCCCACTTTAGGGTGTGAGAATTGATGTGAGATTCAAGCTTTAGCAGTGTTTCTTTTACATAGGTAGTTGCCCTATTATATTAGGGGCATAAATATTCAGGATTGAAATCTCCTCTTGACCAATTTTTCCTGTAATGAATAAGTAATGACCATCTTGGTCCCTTTTAACTGCTTTTAACTTAAAGTCTACTTTGTTAGATATTAGTATGGCAACCCCAGCTTGTTTTTTAGGACCATTTGATTGTGAAATCTTTTCCCAAACTTTTACTCTAAGCCTGTGTTTGTCTTTGTGGTTGAGGTGTGTTTCTTGTAGGCAACAGAAGGGTGGCTTCTATTGTTGTTTGCCTCTTGCTAGTGTGTGACGTTTTATAGGAGAGTTAAGTCCATTGATATTAAGGGATATTAGTGACCACTGATTGATATTTCCTGATATTTTTGGTCATAAGTTGTTTGTATTTCCTTTCTCTGGAGTATTCTTCTGTGAGGTTATTGATTGTTTGTAGTTTCATGGGTGTATCTGGGGTCCATAGGTTGGAGTTTTCCCTCTCATACTTTCTGTAGTGCTGGATTGGTAGTTAGATATTCTTTCAGTCTGACTTTGTCATGAAATACCTTGTTTACTCCATCTATGGTGATTGATAGTTTGCAGGGTATAGTATTCTAGTTTGGCAGCCATGCTCTTTTAGTGTCTGTATAACTTTTGACCAAGTCCTTCTAGCTTACATCTTTTCCATTGAATATTGAGATGTTTTTCTGATGGGTCTGCCTTTATAGGTAAGTTGGCCCTTTTCTTTTACAGCTCTTAAATTTTTTTCTCTGTTCTGAATGTTTTGCAGCTTGATTATTATGTTGTGGGCTGACTTTTTGGGGGGTCATAACTATTTGGTGTTTTGTAATCTTCTTGTATCTTTATAGGCAGTTCCTTCTTCAAGTTTGGAAGGTTTTGAGTATTGATTTTTCAATGTGTGTAAAAAATTTTGTTGGGATTTTTATGGGGATTGCTTTTGGGGGATTGCCATTTTTACTATGTTGATCCTACCTATCCAGGAACTTTGGAGAGCTTTCCATTTTCTGATACTCTTTTCAATTTCATTCTTCAGAGATTTAAAGTTTTTCTCAAACAGTTCAGATACTCCTTTGGTTATAGTTACACCGAGATATTTAATGCTATTTTCAGCTATTATAAAAGTTGATATTTACCTTATCTCTCTTTCAGCTCTTTTATCTTTAGTGTATGAGATGGATACTGATATGTTTGAGTTAATATTGCATCCTGCTACATTACTGAAGTTGTTTATCAGCTGTAGAAGGTCCCTGGTTGAATTTTGTGGGACACTTATGTATATAATCATATCATCTGCAAGTACAGATGTTTTCACTTCTTCTTTTCCAATTTTTATCCCCTTAATTTTTTTGTTCTCTTATTGCTTTTGCTAATACTTTGAGAACTATATTGAATAGATAAGAGGAGAGGGGACAGTCTTGTCTACTTCCTGATTTTAATGGGAATGCTTTGAGTATTTCTTCATTTAGTTTAATGTTGGCTTTGGCTTTTTGTAAATTGCCTTTATTATATTTAGTTATTTTCTCTGTATTAATGATCTCTCCAAGATTTTTATCATAAAGCAGTGTTAGTTGTAGTCAAATGTTTTTCAGTATGTAAGGAGATAATCAGGTATTTTTTTTCCTTCAGTTTGTTTATATGATGGATGACGCTTATAGTTTTCCATATGTTGAACCATCCTTACATTTCTGGGATGAAGTCTACTTGATTATAATAAGTGACTTTTTTTATATGTTGTTGGATTCAGTTTGCTAGTATTTTGTTGAGAATTTTTGCATCAATATTCATGAGCTAGATTGGTTTGTAATTCTCTTCCTTGTTGTATATTTGAGTGACTTATGTATCAGGATTATTGTGGCCTCATAAAAAGAGTTCAGCAATATTCCTTTAGTTTCTATTCTATGGAACAGTTTGAGGAGTATTGGTATTAGCTCTTCTTTGAATGTCTGGTAGAACTCTGCACTGAACAATCTAGTCATGGGCTTTTTGCAAACTTTTAATGTCAGCTTCAATTTCATTTGGTGTTAGAGGACTGTTTAGGTATGTAATCTGATCTTGATTTAATTTTGGTAAATTGTACTTGTACAGAAAGCTTTCCATTTCTTCTAGGTTTTTCATTTTTGTAGAGTATAGATTTACAAAGTATTACCTGGTAATTCTCTGGATTTACTGAGGGTCTATTGTTATGTACCCCTTTTCATTTCTGATTTTGTTGATTTGGATACTCTCTCTCTGCTTTTTGGTTAGTTTGGATAAAGGTTTATATATTGTTGTCTTTCTCAAAAAGCTAACTTTTTGATTCATTGAGTCTTTATATATTTTTTTTGTTTGATTGTTTCAGTTGTGCTGATTTCAGCTCTAAGTTTGATTATTTCCTGCCATCTGCTCCTTCTAGGTGAGTTTGCTCCTAATAGTTCTAGGGCTTTCAGCTGTGCTTATAGTTCTCTTGTGTGTGTTTCCTCTAGTCTTTTCATATAGGTATCTAGTGCTATGAATTTTCTTCTTAAGACGGTTTTCATAGTGTCCTGTAAGGCTGTGTATGTCGTGGATTCATTTTCATTAAATTCTAGGAAGTTTCTGATTTCTTTCTTAATTTCTTCTTTGACCCAGAGGTGGTTAAGTTGAGTGATGTTTAGTTTCCATCCTACCAAGGCTTTCTGTAATTCTTGAAGTTGTTGAACTCTGACTTTAGAGCCTGGTGATCTTATATGGTACACAGAATTATACCCTTTTTTTTTGTACCTGTTGATATTTGCTCTATGATCTATTATATGGTCAGTTGTAGCAAATTTTCCATGAAGTGCTGAGAAATACGTACATTCCTTTTTGTTTGGGTGGAGTTTTTGGTATATATACTGAGTCCATTTGGGTCATAACTTCTGCTAGATCACTTTTTACTCTGTTGAGTTTCTGTTTGGTTGAACTATCCAAGGGTGAAAGTGAGGTATTGAAGTTTCCACTATTAGTGTGTCAAGTTTGATATGAGGTTTAAGCTTTAGTAGTATATTTTTTACATATGTAGATGCCCTTGTGTTAGGGGCATACATATTCAGGATTGAAATTTTGTCTTGGTAGATTTTTCCTGAGATGAATAAGAAGTGTCTGTTCTAGTCTTATTTTATTGATTTTAGTTTAAAGTCTATTTTGTTAGATATTAGAATGGCTACACCGGGTTGTTTCCTAGGCCCATTTGATTAGACATTCTTTTCCCAATCCTTTAATTTGAGCTTCTGTCTGTCTTTAAAGTTAAGGTGTGTTTCTTGTGTGCAGCAGAAGGATGATTTCTGTTTTTGTATCCATTGTGCTAGGGTGTGTCTTTTCATAGATGAATTGAGTCCATTGATTTAAAGGGATATTAATAACCAATGATCAATATTTCCTGTCATTTTTGGTAGTCACTTGTATTTCCTTTCTTTGGAGGGGGGGTTCTTCTATTTGCTTCTCAATTGTTTGTGGTTACATGATTATTTCTGGTTTCCTTAGGATGGAGATTTCCCTATAAGGCTTTTTGTAGGGCTGTACTTGTGGTTAGGCATTGTTTAAATCTGGTTATGTTGTGAAATGCCTTGTTTACTCCATCTATGTCGATTGATAGTTTTGTTTGATATAGTAGTCTAGGTTGGCATCCATGCACTTTTAGTGTCTGTGTAATGTCTGACCAGGACCTTCTTGCTTTTATTAATTACATACATGCTTACATATATGACATGCCTTCAGAGTATGTTACCCCGGAATATTCCCAAATTAGTAAGAAGTCAGATGATGATTAATTTTATTACAAAATACAGTTGCCAGAATGAATGTCCCACCAAGATATAAACCAGAGATAGAATTTTAGGAAACCAGCACATGGACAAGAGCCCTTGAAATAGGATACACACACACACACACACACACATATATATATATATATATATATATATATATATATATATATATATATATAGTCAATAGCTGAATTTCTGGTGAATGGACTGTGTAAAACTGTTCTGTGGCCTCCATATACATTAACTTACAGGATAAGTCTATCAGGCCTAATAAACAACATCATTACTCCTGACACTATACATATAATGGCATCCTTATGTCACCTGCACAAAGTTCTATGGCTGATTATTGGAGAAAACTGTGGAAAGCCAGAAAGTCTGACCATTATAAGATATGAACCTTTTCCCTGTCTTTTCTGTTCTGGAAAATGCAGGCGTTGTTTCCACTGTTATCTCACCAGACTTAGTTCATACAAGGTACTGGAAACTCCTATGACACACTTAGAATCCTTCATAGTTACTAGAGTTTTTGCCTCCTAAAGCTCCTTTTAATCTAACATGGTATAATATTTTCTAATGTAACACATGTAAATGTGCAATGTATTTTGTATTTATATCTACATAGTACTACATATGCACTTATTTCATTATGTGAATATAAATTAAATTTTGTACCTAAGTGTTATATTTATTCTGGATAGATAATGTTCTGTGAATTGGATAAGTGCCTGTGTATGCACATGACTAAGGAGGCAAGAAGCCAAAGTGAGTTGTTTTTAACCACTTAGTTTTTAATGTAATTTTTTCCTATGAGCTGTCAAACATGAGTTTATATTTACATAATTACACCCTTCTCTTCCCCTCCTACTTCTCCTGCATAACCAACTCCCTCCCAAATTCATGACTTTTTTAATTAAGAAGAATAATGCACCAGTACATTGTATCACTATTCCTGAGAACTAAACACATCTCTTGTACTTTACTAAGAAGATCACAAGAAAGCAAACTTGATGCTTCCATCAATAATATATGACTTTAAGAAAGAATGTAAGACTTGAGGACAAAGTATGATAGCTTAGTTAAAAAGATTGATTTCTTATTAAACCTTTTCTCAGATACTAATCTCTTTGTGAAAAATGTTATGTATTTTACTCAATCCCAGTTAAATCCACACTGTGTGAAGCCTTTGAAAATCACCCAATTTAAACTTTAAGACTGTGAATGTCTTTTTATATAATTCCTAAGACATTTTTAGCTTTTTATTATACTATCCTCAGACAATCTCAACTACTTCCCTTCCATTGTAAAATGTTTCTGGAAGCAACTAAATAATGAAGTAGTTCACGAGTGAAATGCTTAGTGCTTGAGTCAGATTATCTGAGGTGACACCTTAAATTTCATTTTCAGAGAAAAATTATTTTAGTTGCTCTTAATTGTAGAGATAATAATGTAATTTATTTAGAATATTTGTCTGTGTGAATTTTGAATTCCAAAATTCATCTTTTAGACCTCGTCTTAAATTGTTTATGATAATATAGTGGAAAATTGAAGGCTAAGTTAATTATGGAACAGAAGTGTATTTATCATCATTCTGTGGCTGATAAGCCTAAAACGAAGGAACAGACAGGTTTGTGTCTTGTGACAAGTGTTTTTTGCCTACAGAAGATGTCCTGCTGCTGCTTGCTTTGGAGGCTAGAGTGCTATAGTCTTACATAGTAAAGTGAAAGAGAATAAATTCACTCTCTCAATACCTTTATTATAACCCTAACCCTAGCCACCTCCTAAAACACTGTGTGTGATCCTAGAAAACCTGTTTCCTGATGGAATGCTGATAAGGCATGGGGTTGTCAAATATAGGGTAACCATTGTGGAATAAATATATTCATAAAACAGAAAAATATTTAATTCTTCTTTGTTTCTAGGAAGGATAAAGGATAAAGGTCTCAGAATGATAAAGCAGAAAGTTGGCTATAAGCAAATAAACAGGAAAACTCTCAACAGATATTACATCTGAAGGCATATTGGTCTAATGCTCTCTACCTTCCACAGATGTACCAAAAGAGAATTGCTTCTTTAAAACTCTCATCCATTTGTGGCATTTTATTATAGTGTGAGCTGACTAGTACTTTGTGAGAAGAAACTTAATTTGTTTAAGCCATATTAAGTCAGGGTAAGAGTATAGAGTAACAAACATTGAGAATATTTTTTCATTTTGTTTATATTTCTTATTATTATGAATAATGAAGTCACCTTGTATATCCTTATTCAAAGTCCCTTCCCCCTCCCACCACATCTCTCCATCTGCTCCATAAGCAGGGGTCCCAAGGTCCCACTCTCACAATATTGCTTAGTTAAGCCTCCACTCCTGGAAAATCCAGTTTTCTTCCCTCAACATCAAGACTGAGTCAGGTGTTCCTCTAGGGGGAGTGGGATCTGAGGAGTCAGACCAAGGTGTTTCCAATCCCAACCTGTTTAGTGGTTGTGGTTTGCAGCTTGGGCATGCTTTGCTTTTTTGTTTGTTTGTTTGTTTGTTTGTTTGTTTGTTTAGAGTCCACTAATGAGTGAGTACATCCCCTGCTTATCTTTCTGGGTTTGTGATACCTCACTCAGAAGGATATTCTCCAAATCTATCCATTTGCCTGCAAATTTTAGGATATCATTTTTTCTTACTGCTGAGTAGTACTCCATTGTGTAGATGTACCACAGTTTGTTAATCCATTCTTAAGTTGAGGGACATCTAGGTTGTTTCCAGGTTCTTGCTATTACAAATAATGCTGCTATGAACATAGTTGAGCTAATGCCATTGGAGTGTAACTGTGCATCTTTAGGGTATACACCCAGAAGTGGTATTGCTGGGTCCTTGGGGAGATTCATTCTCATTTTTCTGAGAAACCACCATACTGCATTCCAGAGTGGCTGAAGAAGCTTACACTCCCACCAACAATGGAGGAATGTTCCCCTTGATCTACATCCTCTCCAGCATAGGCTGACATCTGTGTCTTTTATCTTAGCCAATCTGACAAGTGTCTGGTGTTATCTCAAAGTTGTTTTGATTTGCATTTCTCTGATGGCTAAAGATGATGAGCACTTTTTCTAGTGCCTTTCAGCCATTTGTAATTTTTCTGCTGAGAATCCTCTTTTTAGATCTGAACCCCATTTTTGATTGGGTTATTCAAGGTTTTGGGCTCTAGATTCTTGAATTCTTTATATATCTTAGAGATTAATCCTCTATCACTTGTAGGGTTGGTGAAATGCTTATTTCATAAAACTTTCTTGAAAGGTGCATAGTGAGACTTCTTTACCTTAGAGAGAACACTGAAGACTATACACTCTTCAATCCAAGTTGTGAATGGTCCATCAAAAATATGCTCAGAGGATCCTTACCGAAGCTTTGAGATTTACACTCTTATAACTATGTTACCCCAAAGTACTACAGTAAGTATTTAGGAGATTGCTGGTTGAAGTCTGAACCCTAGGTAATCTCCTACCTCTTAAGAACATATGTTCTAGGGAAGGATAACATACTGAAGGCAAAAGTGAAGGGAGTGAGCAGCTGGAAATATCAAGTAATGATCTAACGACCCTTCTTCTCTCCTTCTATACAGAAACAATACCCCTGAACTTAGGATCTCCTTCAGATAAATACAGATGTTCTCATTTTTGAGAAGGCAGCAAATAAGTGACATAATGATATAGCTTGGATGAAGGAATAAATAAAAAATATCAAATGTACAGTGCGTCCTAATAAAAATAATGTATGTCACAGACAGTGTCAAGAGATAGAATAGCAGTTATGGTAAACTGCAAAACAAAAAAAAATAAAAATGATGTCTAATACAGTTAAGAATAAAATGACAACATTGCATCTTACATAAAATAAATAAAATATAAAATTTCCATGTAGAAAGGTTTATTTATCTTTGTTGAGCTTATATCTTTTGATGTAGTTCAGGCTGGCTTGAAATTGCTTATCTCCTGCCTAACCTTTCAGAGATTTACAATTGTCCATATATTCTTTGGAATTCTCAAAGAAGAAAAGATAGTGTTGTTTTTAAGGCAAATAATAATTTAGCCAAAAGCTGAACATATTAATACATTAAGAAAGCAAATTAGTTTAAATGGGCATCTTTAGGGTATACACCCAGAAGTGGTATTGCTGGGTCCTTGGGGAGATTGATTCTCAATTTTCTCAGAAACTGCCAAAGTGGCTGAACAAGCTTACACTCCCACCCACAACGGAGTAGTGTTCCCTTTGATCTGCATCCTCTCCAACATAGACTGTCATCTGTGTCTTTTATCTTAGTCAATCTAACAGGTATTAGGTGGTATCTCAAAGTTGTTTTGATTTGCATTTCTCTGATGGCTAAAGATGATGAGCACTTTTTTAGGTGCCTTTCAACCATTCGTAATTCCTCTGCTGAGAATTCCCTTTTTAGATCTGAACCCCATTTTTTGATTGGGTTATTCAAGGTTTTGGCTCTAGATTCTTGACCTCTTTATATATCTTAGAGATCAGTCCTCTGTCACTTGTAGGGTTGGTGAAAATCTTTTCCCATTCTGTAGGCTGTCGTTTTGTCCTAAGGTATTAGCTCAATTATGTTCATAGCAGCATTATTTGTAATAGCAAGAACCTGGAAACAACCTAGATGTCCCTCAACTGAAGAATGGATTAACAAACTGTGGTACATCTACACAATGGAATACTACTCAGCAGTAAGAAAAAAATGATATCCTAAAATTCGCAGGCAAATGGATGGATTTGGAGAATATCCTCCTGATCGAGGTATCACAAACTCAGATAGATAAGCAGGGGATGTACTCACTCATTAGTGGTCTCTAAACAAACAAGAAAAAAGCAAAGCATGCTCAATCTGCAAACCACAACCACTGAACAGCTTGGGATCAGAAACACCCTGGACTGACCCTTCGGATCCCATTCCACCTAGAGGAACACCTGACTCACTCTTGAGGGAGGGGGGACAAGACTGGATTTGCCAGGAGTGGAGACTTAACTAAGCATTATTGGATCAGTGGGACCATGGCACTGTCTGCTACCTGTACAGGAATGGGATGGGGAGTTGTGGAGAAGAAAAAAATCACCTGATGTGGCGGGAGGGGTAAGGGACCTTGAATAAGGATATGCAGGGATAGAAAAAAAAATCAGAGGGAAAGCTGAACACAAAGTAATTTTATCTGTAGCAAATTATTTGCATTATCAGTCTTGATAAGTCATGCTTATGATTTTTATTTTCTTTATAGTTATTTTTAACTTATCAGCACTTTAAATTCAATTTACTGTTTTTCTTGATAAATACAAAATAAATAAAGGAAAAAGAGAAAGCAAATTAACATGTTAATTGCACCTATCTTTCCATTTTTATTTATTTAAAATTTTTTTTCATGTCTACCTCTGATCCCCTCCTCCCAGTCCCTCCCAATCCCTCTTCAGCCTGCCCCCACCCCATGCCCCCATCCAAATCCCAAGAAATGCAAGAAATCCCAAGGTTCGTCAATTCAAATCACAATCTCAGACTGGCATATCCAGTTGAGGTAGGTTTCCTTCCCTCATTCCAGTTTTAAGGCTGGGTTTGGCATTCCTTTGTAAGGAATGGACTCTGAGATGTCAGTTCATGCACCAGTAACATAGTCTGATCCTACTGCAAGACGTTCCACAAACTGCCCATGCCATTTGACAGTTATCTAGCTTTGGAGAGATTAAGGACATACTTTTCCTTTGAAATTTTACTCAAATTCCTAAATGGGAATTTGGAGAGATTGCTTAATGTTTAATATTGCCTGCTGCTCTTGCAGAGGAACCAGGTCAGTTTTCACATACATGACAGGTCACAGCCATTTCTTATTTCTGTCCTGGAAAATCTCTTACCCTCTTCTAGTCTGGGACACCAGGCATGCCAGTGATATGCAAGCATATATACAAAAAAACACACATACACATAAAATAATAAATAAATCAGTTTTTGAAACAAATTTGAAAATCAATGTAGTTTTCAAATCTTGCTACATATATAATTTTCAAATACACATTTTGAGAAGGAAACTCAGCAGCTGTTTGTATTGAAGCATTAAGCAACTTAATCACAGTGTGAAGAGTAATTCCTTAGCCAGTGAAAATGTCAAGAAGGTTTAGATCTGCAAAACTTCTTTTTGCCTGGTGGTTACATTGCATGTTGCCTCATTTAATCTTGGGCAAGTTGTTCCATACTGATGAAATGGATATATTTCCAGAAACAATAGAGTGTTTTATTTTCTTATTTATTTATTATGAGTAAAGCCATATTTTTTATCCGTGTATATCCTTATTCAAGCTCCCTTCCCCCTCCCACCCCTTCCAGTCACTCTCTCTTTTCCACATCACTTTATCTCCTCCCCAGCAAGGGCAGGGGTCCCAAGGTTCCAATGTGGTTTAGTTCAGCATCCACTCCTGGCAGATCTGCTTTTTCTCTCAATGAAATTAAGCTGCATATTTTGTCTGATATTCACACAATACTAGAAGAAAGGAAATTCAACCCATGGTCAAAGAATTACAGGAGATTTTTTTTATCACCTTTGTATGTCTCAGAAATATTACCTTATGCCTTTTTATAGATTATATATTCTTTTAAAAATTAAGTGATTTCTGGTGTGGGGAAGGAGTGTTGTGATATACATTGAAGGATTCATATGTAGTAGGTAAGCAGAAATACCATCAAGCCATACACCTAGCCCGCTGCTTTGCTATATAAAGAAATACAGCTTATTGGTTTCAGACTTACATTTCTTCTCATTCACTGCTTTATTTGATCTTGTGGAACATGCAGTTCAGAGGAAACTCATTTAAAAGGCAATTGTGCTATAGGGCTCTATTACTGACTAGAAAACAGTTTTGTATTATATTTTACATTTAATTTAGTTCAATACTGGTTCTATGTTGTTCCCATGTATTTCAGTCTACTTTCTCTTTTGCTCTGCTTTTTCATTCTCTCTTCCTCTTGCACTGGCAGAGAATTCCTAGCCTTGAGTATGCTACATGCTCTTTGCACTCTTTAGCAGCTGGTTTTCTCATCATTGTTAACATTTTCCCTTCTCAGGTTCCCTTCTACAATGATATATACTTTAATTTGTCTCATATGATTTGATTATCTTTAATCCAACGCTAAAAATCCCAAGTGTTAGAAATCCTGAACTATTTAAACATGGATACACTGTCACAAACAGAAAATTTCATTCCATTAAACATTTTCCATCCACAGAATTATAGAAAAATGCAATACAAAATTATCTTCAATTAATTTGCATAGGGTACATATGAATCATAAACCAAACTTATATCTGAATTTATATATGTCAATACTAAAGTATTGCAAAAATCAAAATATTTGTAGCCCCACATATTTGGCGAGAAATATTCAGTCTGTTTTCTACTAGATTCTGAAAGTATAAAATTATAAGACATGACCTTTATCCTCAGTTGAGTTATTTCTTAATTATCCTGACAAATACTTCTTAATTAAAATTTATATAATAAAACTTCATTTCCATGGTTATATGAATAAAATATTTTGGTATCTCAAAGAAGGAAAATGTCTGTAGTCAGTCAAAGTGCAGCCAGAAATTTTCTGTTTCATCTAAAACGCTCAGTCCAGACAAAGCTCTCCCATTCAAAGTCCTGCAGAGGCTTATATATTTATTATTCACAGGCTTCTATTAGTTACAAACTGTATACTCTGTGCTCAGGATCATTATCAGTAATTTTTAAAGCTTAATTCAACTTATTTCTATTAATATATGTGTTGCCACAAGGCTTGTGACTTTACCTTTGTTCCATTAAATCTTTCTTTATGATTGACAGCCTGTAGTGTCTCCCTGACACCATCTTTCTTTTTCTTTTTATCTGCTTGGATTTCCAACCTACCTCTAAGGTGCCCTGCAATAGTCCAAAATAGTTTCTTTAATAACCAGTGGTAATAAAGAATACTCACAGTGTACAGAACAACTTCTCACATCCACAAAGAAATATGCAGTTCACTTGGACATGAAAGATGGATATTATGCCTAGAACAGAGATATTAACTAACAATCAAACAGAAATACTTTAGTCAAAGAAGGACACAGAAGAAAAAGCATAAAATTAGTAACTATAATAAGGGGTATGGAAAAATCTAAATTTAGCCAATGGTGTAGAAAGATGGTGTCAAAAAATAGAGCTGGAACCTTGGAGGTATTGAACATCATCTAAGTCGTTCCAATGTAGAGTACTGAGTCATAGAAACCATATGATGATTTTACCCACAGCATATATCAAATAGTATGAATGAATAAAATTCAGATCAAGTGAAGCAAAAAATGTAGGTAACCTGAGAGTCAAAGAGCACCTATTAGAGAGATCAGAATTAATTGTACATCTGGAATGTCAATATTAAAATAGCACAAATTTGTAAGTTTCAGACACTAAAATTTTAACCAAATGCAAGAAACAAAATAGTTATGTTCTCAGTTTCACAACATCAATAGTAATAATTAGTATTTGTGGCATAAATTTCTAGAATATTTTTATATTCACACCTAATTTTTAAAAAACAAAAATCATGTACCTTTCTGAAATGTTCTCTAAATATTGTCCCATTATGTCAAACACTGTGTAGATGAAATTTATGTAATATAGCATCAGTTATTACCACTACCTGAAATGTAGGTGGATTGCCAGTTAACAAATATTGTGATAAATATCTGTGCCTTGTGTTTGTGTTCATTGTGACTCCTGTAAATAAAATCTATTTGACATGTTTAGCTGAAAGATAATATATGGTTTAAAGGCTTTTAAACAAGTGTGTTCAACATTTTTCTTCAGAAAAGCAATTTACATTTTTCCAAAAGTCTCTTTCCCTATAACCTTTAAAATGAGAAATGTTTTTTTTTTCCCTGACAACAGAGATTAGAATATTTCACTGTTTAATTTGTATCATTTTGATTACTTGTCAGGGTGCAAATCAGTGCCTCCTTTACCTTCACTATTCTGTATGTTTTTCTTTTGAAGTGTCTGTAGTTTTATGTTTGATTTTAAAATACACCAGGGACTTTCTGTGTAAGCAAAATACAAAATAACCATTGGAATTAGTTGTCTACCATAGAAAGCTAGAGCAGATGCTGTGAAATTTAAAATGTGTGAAATACTGGAACATAGCAAGAAGTCAGGTCAGAAGAGAAATGTGTGCAGATATTTGATGGACAAGTCACAGCTGTTCAGACTTCCAGAAGGCACAACATAATGAAGTTAAATTATGGAAGCCTGGTGATTTTTGAGGATCCAGCTCAGTGAAGCAAATGAAGTACCTTTGTCTGTAGGAATTTGGAGAAATACCTTTGAATTTAGAAGTGTATGTGAGAGAGAACTACAAGATGAAAAGCAACAACAACCCTGTAAACTACAAAAGAAGAGCCTCCTAATTTAGAAACAGACTATAGAAGGATATTGAAAGAAAGTTTGTAGAGTAGCACGTATCTAATATAGTATGAGTTTTACAAAATATAAGCATCTAGTTTAATAAAAATTTAGTGGCCTCCCCCAAAACATGTATGCTTTATTATAATATAATTAAGACAGAACAATAAAATATACCACAGACACTTGAACAAACATGGTCATAATAAAATAAGCAAATAAACATTTAAGGGGCTCATTTCTTTTTGTTTTAGATCATTAGTTGTTAATTAATTTTTAAAAATCATAGAGATGGAATTATAAAGAATGCACTATTATTTTAATTTGAGATTTTTGTATCTGGATTTTTACTTTCTATAAAATTTTTGAGATTATGTGCATGTTGCTGTATAGATTATTAGCATGGAGTTTTATTATTTTTTTCCTTTCCATAATATCTTTTATAGTATTGGTATACCACAAAATATTCATTAATCTATGGATATGATTTTTTTTAAAATCAGAGGCTATAATAAATGAAGTAATGAGTATGTGCATATATACATTATTTTGTTGATGAATGGTTTTATTTGTACTGTAGTATTTATTCTATGAATAGAGTATTTGGGCTATACCCTCAGTTTGGGTTTAATGTTTTATAAAAGGTCAGTTTTATGCTTTGTTACTTCTTAAGAACTATGTAAAAGATTGAGAGCTGCTGTCACTTATTGACACTAGATGTGCTTTACATATTTTAGCTTAGTCTAGTATTTATATGTAGGGGTTTCAGGCAATAGTTCCCAGATATTAATTATGTTAAAAATAATTTAATGTTTCAAGTGATTACTTTTATATTTTCTTTTTACATTTTTTTTGAGAAATTCTGACACTTAAATTTTTAATGGGTTTATTGCTTATTATTCTTATGCCATACAGACTCAAGTCATTTAGCCAATATACACATTATAAGCATTTGTGGTTTCTCTTTTCATTTTCATAATGCCATTTGTAAAGCAGAATTAAAGATGATTTCATAATATTCTTGGTGTTATTAATTTTATATATCTACAAAAGCTTTACTTAGCATAATATTGAAAACATTTTTATTTATGCGATATTTTATACTTCTACATGCAGATATATAATAAGGTTAAGGTTAACTTTGGTGCATATAAAGATAAAAGGTCATATATTTTCTATTTGTTTTCTTGCTTCCAAGCATGCACACTTGTTTTGAAATAAAATAAAGTCTAATATTGTCAAGGTAAGTCTCAATTTTCATATGTAGCTATGTACTGAAGGATGACCTTGAACTATTTTATCTTTCTGTGAAGCTTCAGTGCTAGAATTATAAGCAAATATCAAGCCTAGTTGTTGTATTTGTTCATTTATTATTATTTAAAATTTTTGTCCTGGTTTTGTTTTTTGAGACTGAATTTCTCTGTGTAGCTTTGGAGCCTGTCCCAGAACTTACACAACTAATGCTGTACAACAAACTAGCCTCAAACATATAGAGATTTGCCTGCCTCTGCTGGGATTAATGGCTTATGCCACCACTGGCCAGCTTTCATGCCTAGTTTGTAATGTACTGCTAGTGTACTTCTTCAGGAGTCAGGAAAATATTTATAAGATTTGAGTAAATAAAGAGGGAAGTAGACCTGAGAAGGGTTGTAGAAGAGAGGGTGTACATAACCAAAACATAGTCTCAAAGAACTTTAAATAAAAAGAAGTCTACTTCATGAGACATGAACTTGAGAGTCATGTTTAAAATTATGCAAATAATCAAAAGTGACATCAAAAACAAAAGATTTAATGTGGCTAAGAAATTTTTCATTTATAATACTTTATTAATATATTTGTATAGAAATTCAGAACAAAATAATGCGTGAAAAAGAGAAACCTTTCCAGATGCAAAGGCTAAAGACTGAGTCATCTACATGTTCAGTCTGAATGTCAACTACAGACAATTGCTACTAGGTGTTTGCACCCTGGCACACAACTGAGGAATATCTGAAGTGTTGGAAAGACTTACATCTAAATATATAGGTGAAGTAGAAGAGCAAGGGAGAGGCCAGGAAGGGAGGTCAGGCAGGAGCTGGAAGCTATGGTATCATTAAGTCTTCCTGGTTTCTGCAGAGTAAGTTGAGTGCAGATGAGAATTTTCAGAATAGTAACTTTTAAGGAAAAAACTCACTTCTCAAAGCTGATGAGAAAATTTACATGTTTCCAAGGACACCTTAGAGTTGCTATTTTGTTAGGTTTGAGCAAAAAATTAATGAATATCTCTTTAAGAAAATGTTATGGGGTAATTAGTAACTTTAAAAGTATAGCATTTTATTTATATTTTGGATTGCCACTCTTGATTTGAATGTGTCTGCTGAGAACAAAAGGGAAATTGGCAGTGAAACAAAGTCCAGTGCTAAATTTTGCTATTGGTATAATGATAGACTGAATGCACATCACTAGAGAAATGCATCCCCCAAGAATAACAGAAAGTTGGAAATGAAGGAGAATGGGACAGGCAGGTGGTAGCTGTAACACAAGACTTTGATGTAGATATTTCTTTGA
Organism: Sigmodon hispidus; assembly: GCA_004025045.1. NCBI lineage: Eukaryota > Metazoa > Chordata > Mammalia > Rodentia > Cricetidae > Sigmodon > Sigmodon hispidus. The sequence continues at coordinate 25,061 of PVIH01015439.1, read as the reverse complement.
GCAAAACAAAGGCTGTACTGCTTAACATATATAAATACATATATTTTAATTTAATAACTACATCAAATATTTACTAATAATCAGATTAAAATTTTAGTATTTACGCTTTTAGAATGTTTTAAGTTGATCTCAAAGAAAATACAAGAGCAGGAAATATACAGACAAAAGAAATATTATTGGTCAAATTAAAAGCAGCAAGAATACTTCTCATGCATACGAACAGTAGCAGATAGTAAATAAACTTAGGATAGTGGGGAGAAAAGGAGAGAAAAAGCAGGATAAACTTTTTCAACTTGAGTATTTCTGGTGTTTTACACTAGAAAAATTTACCATGGGCTTTGATTATGGGTGATGAATGTCAGCCCTGCACTAGCTGGCTGACTCTTCCCTGTAGAACAGCAGGATGGACTTAGCACAATATATCCATTTTCCTGACACTGGAAGCCCTGGGCGTTAGGCAAGATCAATGTCAATTCTGTGTTATCTGAGTGGTTGCAATATGACAAAGACAAGAAGAAAATTTCCGTGTTTCCTGTTCATGTCAAGACATTTATAAAAACAATAATATGAAGCAGAAAAAGTTCAGGATGTAAAGATGTGCCAGGTGTGGATAGGGTAATGTGTGAATGTAAAAAAGAAGAGCAAAGGAGAGTAGAGAGTAGGCCCACTGATAGTGACTAGGGCAAAAAGATTTGAGGAATAAGTACTTTAATGTGTTGAAATGGGAGAAAATATAGAAAAACATGAGAAGAGAATGTTCAGGAGTCTGTGAAGCCTTTTCAAAAGCTGGATTAGGCAAAAAAGAAGAAAATGGACATGGGCAAGGAAGTAGTCAAGGAATCGTCCTGTGGAATGTGGTAAAGCATGGCTTTTGGACAGAATTAGTACAACAAAGAACAATGATAAACTATAGCTACAATGAAAACTCACACACACAAATAAAAGAGAGCAAAAGAATTAAAGGGTTAAAGGGCAATAGACTTTTGCACACAGCTGTTTAATTTTAAGTAAGTGATATTCAATTTTGTTAGAATGTTTGTCTGGCTCATGGGAATTGGATTGTAAATATGTATAATATGTAAATAAATTTTAATATACTTGAAGGGTTTAAGAAGCTGGATAATAAATATGAAAAGTGCTCTACAGTGGCTATCATTACAGACACAGGGAATGTTGAAAGGGATACCCAAAGAGCATTTTTAATTCCTGTCTCATATCTACTTATATGTATTTAATTTCTCACATAGGGTTGCTTATGAAACATAAGCCCTTCCTTATTGAATTTATTTTCTTTCAACTTATCTTCTTTTACAGCTTTCTGTCTCAGGATCCTGTTCATGAGCTCCATGTGTCTGCTTCTCTCTGTTTATGTTTATTGCTTGTGTCATCCATTTTCAGCCCAAAGACTCTCAAAGGCAGGAAGCCTATCCAATTACCTTGGATACTCCGGAAAAGAAGATATGATATGATAATGGCTGTCAGAGATTAATTCACTAGGCAACAGTTAAAATGCCTCCATCTTAGAAATAAATTCAATTTCTTATGTAGTCTTATTTTCTAGTAAAATTTATCATAAAATTGGGCATCTTTTAAAATATAGTTAGCTTTTGGTCCCCAGGAAAATCTTGCTTTTAAGTACATTCTCTTCTTTAAAATGTCACATCTCATTAAAGAATCTAAAGAATGCTGGATGGCTCATAATTACACCCAGAATGGGAGTCCAAATTGTAAGGATTTAGAAAAGTCTCACCAAGTGTCCTATGTGTACCACAGAACTCTGTTTCAGTTTTGCTTTGATTCAAGAGTGCCAAAATATAGGAATCCAAATTGTCCTTTGGTCTATCTTACACATGTTATAATTTAAAATTCTCATTTTTAATATTATAAGAAGTACTTATTTTGCTCCAGCTAACAAACAGAGTGTTGGTAGTGATGTAGGTAATTACCAAGTTTCTTGCCTGCAAGGTAAGAATTTAAAGATCCAGAAAAGACACAAGACTGACCTTCAAAGAAAAAGAATGTGCTTGTTTTATTACCTTCAGAAAGGAGGAGCTCTAAGAGCTTAAAAATCTGGTAAACAGACTCTGGCCCAGATATAGGAAGCAGAGATCCCACGTGCTTATGTGCTTACCCTTTTTGTCCTGTTTATTTACCCACACCTATGCCATCCCACTCTGTCTGCTAAAAGGAAGCTATAATCTCTTAGTGCCATTTTACTTCCCTTGTCTTTCTTCTTGTGTTCCTTATCAAGATGTCACACTTTTAATACTGTTACAGGGCAAGAAGAAACAGGCAAACCTCTGAAAGTACATGGCCAGTTTAGTCTACATAGTGAGTTCTATGCCAGAGAGGGCTATATAGTAAAAACCTGTGTTAAAATAACTGTGAAAGAGTGAACACAAGAGAAGAAGGGATGGATGGAGGGAGGGAGGAAGGGAGGGAGGGACAGAGCACAAAAAATACAAAATCAAAATCCATAATATAAACAAGCAAAAACAGTAAGAAAAAAATTTACACAAACAAAACAATATGAGATTTTTTTTAAAAAAAAATCTACAAATGTTATCATTACACTTATTATGTGTTGCCCATTCATTGCTGGGCATGGGGTATACCCTGTTAGACTCCATCAGAGCAAACTAATATTTCCTTTACAAGTAGATGTCAGTTGAAGATAGCTTCTTGAATAGAGATGGTAATCCATGTAACACTCCTCCTCAGCACTAGAGGCCTGTCTGACTTAAAATTCTATAAAGCCTATTCATGTTATCCTACTTTCTGTGATTTCATAACATACACCAGTCTCCTTGTGAGTGGAATATGCAGTTCTCTTGATTCATCTACCCAATGCAGGCTTTATAAATATCCCAAATTCTCTTCTGCCAAGATCCCTTAGTCTTAAGGGGGAGAGTTTGACAAAGACATTTTGTTTAGGAATGACTATTCAAAAGTTCTCACTCTCTGCCCATTTTTTTTGGTTGAATCTCAGTATTTATTCCCATGTGCCTTAAGAGGCCTCTGTGATGATGGCCAAGTTAAACACTAATATATGGATCTTTAGGAGTTATTTTATTATTATGTTACTTTAACAGAACAATTCTACTTATATTTCCTTTAGGCCCATGGCTTTCTGAAATAAAAGAAAAATTAAAAAGAAGAAAAAAGAAAAGATGGAAGAAAGAAAGAAGGGAAGAGAGAAAATTAGTTGTAAGAACACAGCTAGGTCACAGCAGAAGGCCCTAGGCCCTACCCTGCTGGGCCCTGTCTCCAGGGTGAACTGCCTCATCAGACAAGGACCCAGGGCTTTGAAACTCTGTCCCTGTCCAGAGCAGACTCAAAGGTGAAAGGAAAGGATCACACCTCCTGGGCCCCAATCTGGAGAATTCCTCTCTGGGATTTGACTCGCACCCAAAGATCTGATCTCAAACTCTTCCCAACAGAAGGCCCTAGGACTTGCCCAGATGGGACCCATCTCTAGGGCAAACTGCATCATCAGACAAAGACTGGGGGCCTAGGAAACACAGTCCCTTATCCAGAGCAGATTCAAAGATTGAATGGACACCTTACTTAGAGCAGACAGGAGACACAAAAGCACACTAGCCACAACTGACTAGGAGCTGACTTATTGTGAACCACTGAATCCATAGGCAGATGCCAGGGCAAGAATATATATGGCAATATAAAGAACAACAGGGCAAAATCAGAAGAAACTGATGGTTCTACAACTACAAGACCTGAACAGAGCAATAAAGAGGAATCAAAAGGAAACAACAGCAAAAACAGATTTGTAGAGATTATTAAAGCCTTCAAAGAGTATATAAAAATTCCCTTAAAGAAATAGAAGAAAATACAAACAAAAAATTGGAAGAGATGAACAAATCTTAGAAAGAAAATCAAGAAAAGGAAAATCAAAACATGAAAAAAATATTTTAGAAAATAAAATGTGAAATAGAAGTAATAAAAAAGACACAAAATGAGGCAAAGGGGAAATAGAAATTGTGAAGAAAAGAGCTGGAACTACAGACACAAGCATGACCAACAGAATCCAAGAGATAGAAGAGAGAATCTCTGGAGTGGAAGACTCAATAGCAGAAATAGATACGTCAGTCAAAGAAAACACTAAAACCAAAAAGCTGTAACACAAAACGTTCAGGAAATTTGGAACACTATGAAAAGACCTAACCTGAAAATAATAGCAATAGAAGAAGATAATAAATATCAGCTCAAAGTCACAGATAATGTATTCAATAAAATCATAGAAGAAAACTTTCCCAACTTAAAAGAGATGCCTATAAAGATACAAGAAGCTTACAGAACACCAAATACATTTGACCCCAAAGATCTTATCTGCTCACCACATAATAATCAATCCACAAAACATACAGAACAAAGAAAAAATTTTAAGAGCTGCAAAAGAAAAAGGCCAGCTTACCTATAAAGGCAGACTCATCAGAATAACACTTATTCAACTATACAATCGAAACTATGAAAGCAAGAAGGTCTTGGTCAGAAGTTATACAGACACTAAAAGAGCATGGCTCCCAACATAGACTTCTGTAACCAGCAAAACTATCAATCACCACAGATGGAGTAAACAAGATATTTCATGATAAAGTAAGACTTAAACAAAACCTATCTACAAATTCGGCCCTTCAGAAAGCATTAGAGGGAAAACTTCTACCTAATGATCCCAGATATACCCATGAAACCACAAATAAACAATAACCCCACAGAAGAAAGACCAAAAGAATGGAAATACATACAACCAACCACTGAAAATAACAGGAAATATTAATTAGTGGTCACTAATATCCCTTTATATCAATGAACTCAATTCACCTATAAAAAGTACACTAACATAATGGATGCAAAAACAGAAGGTATCCTTCTGCTGCATACAAGACACACACCTCAACCTTAAGGACAGACACAGGCTCAGAGTACAGGGTTGGGAGAAGATTTTTTCAAGCAAATAGCCCTAAGAAACAAGCTGGGGTTGCCATTTTAATATCGAGCAAAATAGACTTCAAATTAAAGTCAACTAAAAGAGACCAGGATGGACATTACTTATTCATCTCAGGAAAAAATGGTAAAGATGAAATTTCAATCCTGAATATTTATGCCCCTAATAAAATGGCACCTATCTATGTAAAAGAAACAATATTAAAGCTCAAATCCCACAACAACTCTCATACCCTAAAAGTGGGAGACTTCAATATCTCACTTTTAACCTTGGATAGGTCAACCAGACAAAGACTCAACAGACAATTAAGGACTCTAACAGAGGTTATGATGCAAATGGATTTAATAGATATTGACAGAAACTTCCACCCAAATACAAAGGAATATATATATTTCTCAGCACCACATGGAGCTTTCTCTAAAATTGACTATATAATTGGTCATAAAGCAAATATCAATAGATACAAAAAAGTGAAAATAGTTCCTTATAACATATCAGAGCACAATGGCCTAAAGTTAGAGTTCAATAACATCAAAAATCACAGAAAGCCTACCATATCATTGAAATTAAACTTCATTCAACTGACCCATCTCTGGGTCAAGGAAGAAATTAAGAAAGAAATCAAAGACTTCTTAGAATTTAAGTAAAATGAATCTACAATGTACCCAAACTTGTGGGACACAATGAAGCCATTCTTGAGAGGAAAATTCACAGCAATAGATATCTAAATGGAAAACTTAGATAAATGCCACACTAGAGAACTATTAGCACAGCTGAAAGTCTTAGAAAAAGTAGAAGCAAAATTACCTGGAAGGAGTAGATGGCAGGTAATAATCAAACTTAGAGTTGAAATCAATTTAATTGAAATAAAATGAAGAGTAAAAAGAATCAATGAATCAAAGAGTTAGTACTTTGAGAAAGTCAATAAGATAGATAAATCCCTATCCAAAATAATCAAGAAGCAGAGAAAGTATATCCAAATCAACAAAAACAGACATGAAAAGGGGAACATAACAACAGATCTCCATGAAATCGAAAAAATTATCAGGTAATACTTTAAAAATTTATACTTGACAAAAATGGAAAACGTAGAAGAAATGGAAAAGTTTTTGGACAGGTACCATTTATTAAAATTAAATCAAAATCACATTAAATATTTAAACAGAGCTATTATCCTAAAGGAAATTCAAGCTGTCACTGAAAGCCTCCCAAGTAAAAAAGTCCCAGGTCCAGATGGTTTCAGTGAATAATTCTACCAGACGTTCAAAGATAAGCTATTACCAATACTCCTCAAACTGTTTCACACAGTAGAAACTAAAGGGTTATTACCAAATTCTTTTTATGGGGCCACAATTACCCTAATTCCCAAGACACTCAAAGACACAACAAAGAAGGAGTATAACAGACCAATTTCTCTCATAAATATTGATGCTAAATATTTTAAACAAAATTTTGGCAAATTTTGTATACCACAACATACAAAAATGTCATTCACCATGATCAAGTGGGCTTCATCCCAGTAATACAGGGATGGTTCAGCATAGAAAAAAAAAAGAAAAAAAAAAGTAAATTTCATCCATCATATAAGAAAACTGAAGGAAAAAGCCACATGATCATATCCTTAGACACTATAAAAGCCTTTGACAAAATGCAACACTCCTCCCTGATAAAAAGTCCTGCATAGATCAGAAATACAGGGAAAATATCTAAATATAATAAAGGCAATTTACAAGAAGCCGACAGTCAACATCAAACTTAATGGAGAAAAACTCAAAGTAATCCCACTAAAATCAGGAACTAGACGAGGATGTCCTTTCTCCTCTTATGTATTCAATATAGTTCTCCATATTTAGCTAAAGCAATAATAGAACGAAAGGAGATTAAGGAGATATAAATTGGAAAACAAGAAGTAAAACTATCTCTATTTGCATATGTGATCCGCAAACTTCTACAGCTGATAAACACATTCAAAAAAGTAGCAGGATACAATACTAACTCAAAGAACTCAGTATCCTTCCTATACACTGAAGATAAAAGGGTTGAAAAAGAAATAAGGGAAACATCACCCTGTTATAATAGCTGCAAATAGCACTAAATACCTTAGAGTAACTATAACCAAAGAAGTAACAGATCTGTTTGACAAAAACTTTAAATCACTGAAGAAAGAAATGAAGAGGATATCAGAAATTGGAAAGATCTTCCATGTTCCTGGATAGATAGGATCAACATTGTAAAACTGGCAATTCTATCAAACACAATCTACAGATTCAACGCACTTACCATCAAAATCCCAGTACAATTTTTTATAGACTTTGAAAGAACAATACTCAATTTCATTTGGAATAACAAGAAAGCCAGAATTGCCAAAACAATTTTGCTCAACAAAAGAACCTGAGGAGGCATCAATATCCCCAACTTCAAGTTATACTGTATGGCTACAGTAAAAAATATAGTCTGGTACTGGCATAAACACAGACTTGTGAATCAATGGAATTGAATTGAAGATCCTGACATAAACCTAAAAATCTACGAACACCTGATCTTTGACAAAGAGGCTCAAAGTATTCAATGCAAAAGATAGTATCTTTAACAAATGGTGTTTTCATAGTTGGATAACAGTGTGTAAAAAATGCAAATAGATCCAAGCCCTATCACCTTGAACAAAATTCAAATCCAAGTAGATCAAAGACCTCAGCATAATCCCAGCCACTCTCAACCTGAAAGAAAAGAAAGTGAGAAATACCCTTCAATGAATTGGCACAGATGACCACTTCCTAAATATAACACCAGTAGCACAGACACTAAGAGCAACAATATATCAGTGGGACCTCCTGAAACTGAGAAGCTTCTGTAAAGGCAAGGAGACAGTCAATAGGACAAAAATGACAGGCTACAGAATGGAAAAAAAATTTTCACCAATCCTACAAGTGACAGAGGACTGATCTTTAAATTATAGAGAGAACTCAAGAAACTAGAGATCAAAACCTTGAACAAACCAATGAAAAAATGAGGCTCAGAACTAAAAAGGGAATTCTCAGCAGAAGAATTACAAATGGCTGAAAGGCACTTGAAATAGTGAATGACATCTTTAGCCATCAGAGAAATGCAAATCCAAACACCTATGAGATGCCACTTTACACTTGTCAGACTGACTAAGATAAAAGACAGAGATGACAGCCTATGCTGAAGAGGGTGCAGAGCAAGAAGAACACTTCTCCAATATTAGTGGGAGTGTAAACTAGTTCAGCCACTCTGGAATGCAGTATGGAGATTTCTCAGAATACTGGGACTCATTCTCCCCAAAGACCCGACAATACCACCACTTGCCATATAACATAAAGATGCACATTTGCCCTCCCAAGGCATTAGCACAACTCTAGGCATAGTAACATTATTCGTACTAGCAAGAACCTGGAAAAAATCTAGATGTCCCTCAACTGAAAAATGGATTAGCAAACTATGGTACATTTACACAATGGAATAGTACTGAGCAGTGAGAAAAAAATTACATCCTAAAATTTGCAGGCAAATGGATGGATTTGGAAAATATTCTCGTGAGCAAGGTATCACAAACTCAAAATATAAAAAGGGGATGAACTCACTCATTAGTGGACTTTAAACAAACAAACAAAAAATATTAAGCATGTCCAAGCTGCAAACCACAACCACGAAACAGCTTGGGATCTGAAACTCCTTCGACTGGCACTTTGAAACCCATTCCCTTCAGAGGAACACCTGACTCAGTCTTGATGTTGGCAAAAGGAAAGTGGATCTGCATGGAGTGGATGTTGAAATAAGCCACCTAGGGAACCTGGGACCTCCTGCCCTTGCTTGGGAGGAAATAAACTGATGGAGAGAAGAGTGAGTGACTGGGGTTGGGGGAGGGAGCCTGAACAAAGGGATACATGGATTAAAAAAAAACAAAATATGACTTTTTCATAATAAAAAAGCCAAAAAATACAGCTATCTAAATAACATGTTTGAATAGATTTAAGCCTAATGTCTAGCACATATTAGTTCTTAGACTAAGAATAATACATTCCATCTATTTTATGTCTTGCTTATACTTCCTTTTTGAGGCTATGCAGGTTTGTAAATAGTCAAAATTGATCTTTTTTTCTTTCTTTATTTTTTCCTTCCTTGCTTTCTTCTTTCCTGTCCTGTTCCTCCTCTTACTCTTCCTCTTTTACTCTAAAGATCACTTGAAGGTCTGGACCCTGGTACTCAATAATTATTTGGGATTAAGAGGACCATTGGCTTTTTCTGGCCTTACTTTTATCAGTGGTACCATCTTTGTGAGAATAATCCAAAAGCCATTTCCAAATACAGTTTCTAGCAAGGCCAAAGTAAATGTTTCCTTTGCACTGAATCCCCTCTTTATGCTGGATAAGGATAGAGCCCCCTAAGTAGGATCTATGGGCCTCCCTGAACATGAGACGTGATGATTCCTCACAGTGGCATGGAGCACAAGTTCAAATTGTACTGAAAGAGACTCAGAGCCAGATATCAGAGACAGGCTGAAATATCAGAAAGATGAAACACCACAGCCAAATCACTCCCAGCTGTCTTCTAGCTTCCTCATCCTCACTTGTGATGACTTCTCTTCCTTGATATTTTCCTATGCTGCCTTAAATATCCTTCTTGCCAACTGTAGCAATCCAGGTTAGGATTACAGAAGTAAGATACTTTAGTTGGTAGTCAGCCTTGAAATTACAGAAACAAAGAAAGTTCTGTCTCTGAAGTAATGGGATTAAGAATGGTAGGTCACCACTCCCGGGCTTTCCTAGAGCTGGAATTAAAGGTGTGTGCCATTGAAGCCCAGCTGTTTGGCCTGGTACTCAAACTTCAAGAAATTCCTGCGCTATGTCTGCCTAGTTTTTGACTGTGTATAGATCTCTTGATATTTCAGGTTTTATTAAATATGTAACATATCACCACAGTGGCAGAACATTTTAACATGCCTTACAGTTCCCTGGGTAATAGTTAATCTTGAGGGAAGTCAAGAGAAATATCATTCCTTCTTTTATCCCCTTGATGACATCATTACGTTGTGCTCATGAAGACCCAGGATGTCAGTTACAACAAATTAGTACTTTAAGCCCTTCATAATATTTATATATGGCTTTAGCAAAAATTAAACACATAGTCCGTTTTAATTATATATTCATTTATTTTTGGTTTTTTAAGCCAGTTCTTGTAATTGTTACAGAGGGTTTTGAATGTGAGTAAATAGGTGATAAAGAAAATCGTAGTTTTATACATAGTTACAATTCAAAGATATTTTTCTACGTCTTATATAATAAGTAGAATATAGATACCTATAATATCTCTGCTTCGCTCTTCTCTCTTTTCCCTGTCACAGAGTCAGTGGGACATCTTGATTTAGAAAAGAGGACTTAGGAGGACATTTTGAGACAGACATAATTGATTCTGAAATGGAAGAGCCAAATCCAATTTTCAAAGCTAGCTTCTCAGTGAACTCAAACAGTATGTAGAAACTTGATTTTTGCACAAAAGACACTTGTTTCTCTATAAGACAGAACCAATGGTTTATAGTGAACAGGAAACTTGCTGTTGAGTCCAGTGACAACCATCTGGATCCAAAGGACATTTCCCCCATATAACTGATAGAGATTTTTCCCATGAGACTTATTATTTATTGGTTAATATATTGGGAATAAAGACTGACAAAAACAAAACCAAAAACTAAAAAAACATAATTCAAAAAATGAGTATTCAAACTGAAACGATCATGAGTGAATATCATAGGTGGGTAGCCATGACCAGGTAAAATCAAGCCAATAGAAATAATGGCCTTCACCAACATATAATATATGACCATCTCTGACTGGTTTTGGGGTGCCAAACTTTGAAGCCTGTGCCCATAATCAGTTTGTGTGGATCTGCCAACAGAGAAAGGCAACTTAAAAAACTTAGTGCCCTGTTTTTCTTTAGGAACCACTTTAAAAAATTCCCTGTGAATATAGGTGAGTTTATATTTCTCAATTATGCTGCAAAGAAATATTTTGGGGTATATTGGAGCCACTCATCCTAAGAGATAATTAGGGTTTAATGCTGTTTGTTTGAGTGTTTGAGGTTCTAATTATTTTCATAGTTTAAGAAAGCAGCTGAATGATAACTCTGGAGGAATCCTGGGAGCAGTTTTTCTCATCTGCTACAAGATTGAGGAGGTAAGATAGAAAAGTCTTGGGACAGGATTGTCATTTCCTTGCCTGTGCTCTTCAGTTCAGCAGATGGGTTATCTCCAGGCTGTCAATAAAGAACAATTAGTAGAATTCAGTATGTGCAGAAAGAAATCCAGAGTAAATAGTGGAATTTCCTCTTTCACACATGATTCATTTCCCTACTATCTCCCAGGTTCCTATTCTACTTATTCTTAGGGCTTTATTTTCATTCTGTTCTGGCTACAAGGACTCAGGCTCATGCCTGCTGTATCCCCAGATGTTAGATACTGCCAAGTCTCAAAACAGTTGATTTAATATAGAAATCACTTACTTTATTTTCTTTCTCTCTTTCTTTCTTTTTTGTTCTTTCTTTTTTTTTTTTTTTGAGACAAAGTTTCTCTGTGTAATAGTCCTAGCTTTCCTTGAACTCACTTTGGAGACCAGACTAGGCTCAAACTTACATCCACTTGCATCTGTGCCCCAAGGGTTAGAGATGTGTACCATCACTTTCTTTTGTAATTTAATTTCCTCTCATACATTACATCCAGGCTGTCCTTTTCCTCCATCCACTTCTCAAGGTCCCTCCCCCAATCTGCCCCAGCTCCACTGGTCCTCTGTTTCTCTTCAGAAAAGAGGAGCTAAGCTATCCTGGTAGATATTAGCTAAAGCCAGCATAACTAATTATAACAAGACTAGACAAAAACCTTCATATCAAAGCTAGACAAGATAAGCCGGGGGGAGAAAAAGAGTCCCAAGAGCAGGCAAGAGTCGGAAACACTCCCTGTCACCCAAATACCACTGCTGGAAGTCCCACAAAGACTCCAAGCTATATAACCAGAACACATATACAGTGGACATAGCTCAGACCCATACATGCTCTGTGAAAGTTCCTTCAATCTCAGTGAGCCCTGTGAGGCCAGTTTAGTTGATTCTGTGGGCAGAATACGTGTGCTATCCCCAAACTCTCTGGCTCCTACAATCCTTCCTCTCTATTTTCTGTGGGGTTCTATGGGCTCCACCTAATGTTTGGTTTTGAGTTTCTGCATCTGATTCCATCAGTTTCTAGACAAAGTCTCTCTGAATGTGATGGGATACTCTCTAGCTTATGAGTAGAGCAGAGTATCATTAGAAAAAATTTCATTGACTCTTTTTCTCCAGTCATGTCTGGTTTTATCCTAGGTCACTGGAATATCAAGTCTTGGTTGCTAGTCATCCAGGGAGTATCAATCACCAGTACCTTGTTATTCTATGAACTTTAAGTTAGACTAGTCATTGACCACTTTAAAAGTTCTGTGCTAACATTGCCCCAGCACATCTAGTAGACAGACAATCTATAGGTTGAAGGTTATGTGGTTTAGTTCACATTCCATTCCCTCTGCTGGAAGCTTTACTGGATTATAGCAGATGACAAGTTCAGGCTCCATACCCTTTCTTACTTCACAAGGGTCACCCTGGTAAATTCCAGAAAGGTTTCATTGCACTAGGTTTTATATCACCTTCCAAATGACCACAATTTCAGCCATCTCTCCCTCTATGCTATCCCACCACCATGTCACCTGACACGTCTTTTTATCTATCTTCACCCAACCCAGCCAGAAAATTTATTTCTTCTTCCCATGGAGATCCATGTGTTCCCGTTGAGCCATCCTGCTTAGCCTCTCTGAGTCTACGGAGTATAATATAATTATATATTACTTTACAGCTAATATGCACTTGTAACTGAGCACAATTAATGTTTATCTTTATGGATCTGGATTACCTCTTTCAGGACTATTTTTTTCTAGTTTCATCCATTTGCCTGCAAATTTTGTGATGTCATTTTTTTAACAGCTAAATAATTATCCATTGTGAAAATGTCTCACATTTTATTTATCCATTTGGTTGAGGGGCATCTACATTGTTTCCTGCTTCAGGCTCTTATGAATAAAGCCACTATGAATGTAATTGAACACTTGTAACAGCATAAAGTGTCTTTTGGTTATATGCCCAGAAGTGGTGTAGCTGGGCTCTTAACGTAGATTGATTCCCATTTTCTGAGAAACCACCATGCTGACTTCCAAAGTGAGTGTACAATTTACACTACCACCAGCAATGAAGGAGTATACTCATTGCTGCACATCCTTTCCAGCATGGGCTGTCAGTACTGTTTTTGATCCTAGCCTTTCCGAGCAGGTATGAGATGGAAGCAAAGAGTTGTTTTGATTTACATTTCCTTGATGGCTTAGGGTATTGAGTATTTATTTATTACTCAGCCACTTGAGATTCTTCCATTGAGAATTCTCTGTTTAGATCTGAATCCCATTTTTAATTGAATTATTTGGTTTGTTTATGTCTAGTTTCTTGAGTTCTTTATATGTTTTGGATATTGGATCTCTATCTAATGAGGAGGTTTTCAAATTTGTAGAGTATAAGGTTTAAAAGAATGACTTAATGATTTTTTGGATTTTCTCCCCTGTGTCTGTTGTTATGTCTTTGTAAAATAATAGGAGAAGGGACTTGATGAGTGGGGACCAATGTGGCCCGTGATAGTTAAAAGACAGATGCTATGCAGACAACACTCACACGACAGCAGCCATCATGGGCAAGAGTCACAGAGAAAGACACACCATGCAGGTGGTGCCCACATAAAAAAGTTTTCTCAGAAGGGAATTGAGATGGGAACAGGGAGAAAACAGCTGTTAACTAGGAGAGAGAGAGAGAGAGAGAGAGAGAGAGAGAGAGAGAGAGAGAGAGAGAGAGAGAGAGAGAGAGAGAGAGAGAGAGTTGGAGATTCTTATGTGACTACCTAACTACCTAACTCTGGGCTGTCTCGATATTTGCCTGAGTACTGGCAAAGCATGCTTTTTTTCTTTCTTTTTTTCTTTAAAAATATATTTTAAACGCACAATAATTTTTATTCATAAAATAAAGTCTTTTTATCCATTTACCCTTCTGCTCCCCCTCCTTTCCCCCCCCTCAACTCTCCCAGTCAGCCTTCAGCCTCCCTCCTCCCCATTCTTCCATCCCCTCCCCAGAAAGGGCAAGAAGTCCCAAGGTGGATCAGCTCAGCATCCACTTCAGGCAAGTCTGATTTCCTAATCCTAATATCAAGACTGGGTTAAGTGTTCTCCTGGAGAGAATGGGCTCCGATGTGCCAGTCCATGTACAGAAACACAAAGCCAACTCTTCCTTTCATTGTTTCTTTTAATTGTTCTTCTTGTTTCTATTTTATTGATTTTTGTCCCTCATTTTGATCATGTCCTGCCCTCTATTCCTTTTGGTTTTTTCCCCCTTGTTTTAGAGCCTTCAAGTGTGCTTTTAAGTTGCTAGTTTGAGATTTCTCCAATTTTTTTATGTAGACACTTAGTGAACCATTTTGCTGGCTATTACCATTGCTTTCATTGTGTCCTGTAAGTTTGGGTATGCTGTGTATTCCTTTTCTACCAATTCTAAGAAGCTTTTAATTACTTCCTTATTTCCATCTTGACCCAGCTTTTCTTCAGTAGAGAATTTTTCAGTTTCCATGAATTTGTAATGTTTCTTCTGTTTCTGTTATTGAAATACAGCTTCATGATAGTCTGATAAGATACAGGGTGTTATTTAAATTGTCTTGCATCTGTTGAGACTTGCATTGTGACCACGTACGTGGTCAGTTTTGGAGAGAATTCTGTGAGGTGCTGAAAAGAAGGAATATTCTTTAGTGTTTAGATGAAATGTTCTGTAAATATTTTTTAGGCCAATTTGGTTCATAAACTCTATTATCTTCAGTAATTTTCTGTTTAGTTTTTGTCTAAATGACTTGTCGATTGGTAAGAGTGGGATATTTAAGTTTCCTAAATATTAATATGTAAGGGTTGATATATAGTTTAAGCTTTAGATATGTTTCTTTTACAAATGTGGATATCCATGTATTTGGAACATAGATGTTAAAAACTAAAGAGCCATTTTGCTAAATTGTTCCTTTGATGAGTAGAAAGTTTCCTTCCCAGGCTCTTCTGATTAATTTTGGTTTGAAGTCCATTTTGTTAGGTATTTGAGTGGCAACACCATCTTTCTTTTTGGGTCCATTGCTTAAAAAGTCTTTTTCCAACCCTTTACTCTTACATGTCTAGTTTTGATGTTGAAGTGTGTTTCTTGTGTGCAGCAGAAGAACATATCCTTTTTTTACATCCACTTTATTTAGTCTATGTCTTTTTATTAAGGAATTGAGTCCACTGATATTGAGAGATGTTAATGACCAATGATTGTCAATTCCTATTATTTTTTGTTGGTAGTGGTAGGAGTAGTGATGTGTATGTGTGGTTTTCTTCTTTTGGTTTTGGTAGTGTGAAATTATTTGTTTTCATGGGTATAGTTAAACTCCTTGGGTTAGAGTTTTCTTTTTAATATCTTCTGTATGTCTGGATTTATAGATACTTATTGTTTGAACTTAATTTTATTATGCAGTTACTTTTATGGTTATTGAATGTTTTGCTGGCTTAGTAGCATGGGATGACATCTGTGGTTTATTAGAGACTGTAGGACATCTCTCCAAGGCATTCTTGATCCTAGAGTCTTCATTGAAAATTCAAGTATAATTCTAAAATGTCTACCTTTTTATGTTACTTGCTCTTTTCCCTTTGTTGCTTTTAACATTCTTCTTTCGTTCTGTATGTTTAGTGTTTTGATAATTATGTAGCAATAAAACTTACTTTTCTGGTCTAGTCTATTGGTGTTCTGAATGCTTCTTATATGTATGTTTCTCTTTAGCTTAAGAAACTTTTCCTGTGAGTGAGGAAAGACTTGTTTTCTTCAAGGGTCTGGCCACAGGGAGTACAATTATGCTTCAGTAAGTAAACAAGCAGCATGACTGGACGTTTTTGTAAATGGGGAGATCATAAGAATGGGTATGAATCTGAGAGGACTGATAACTGAGTTTGATGGGGTACATGATGTAAAATCACCAAATAATATATAAATATATAAATAAAAATAAAAAAATGAATTAAAAAAAAGACAAAAAGAGAAACTTTTCTTCAATAATCTTACTGAAAATATTTTTTTGGGCCTTTGAGCTAGGATTCTTCTCCTTTTGTTCCTATTATTTTTAGGTTTAGCTTCTCATAGTGTCCCAAATTTCCTGAATGTTCATTTCAGGAATTTTTTAGATTTAACATTTTCTTTGACTAATGTGCCTATTTCTTGTATTATGTCTTAAACCCTTGAGATTATGTGTTCTATCTCTTATACTTTGCTGGTGATGCTTTTGTAAGTAGTTCCTGTTTGCTTTTCTAATTTTTTACTTTTGAAAATCCTTCAGTTTGTGTTTTCTTTATTACTTCTCTTTCCCTTTCAGTTCTTGAACAGTTTTATTTGTTTCTTTCAACTTTTATTATTTATTTGGCTTTCATTAAAGGATATACTCATTTCTTCTTTAAGGACCTCTATTATCTTTATAAGTTGGACATAAGGTTTATGTTGTTGTACTTTAGCTGTGTTGGAATTTTCAGGGCTTGTAATTGTAAGAATAGCTCAGTTGCAGTGGGGACATAGTGCCCTGGTTCTTAATTACAGTGTTTTTATGCTATTGTTTAGGCATTTGAATTTCTGCTGATTGTAGGTTTTAGTGCTAATTTCTGAGTTAGTCTTTGTTGGATGAGTATTTTATTTCTTAGTTTCTGTTTTCTTTTTGGTCTGCTGGTCTGTGTGACCTGGAGTTTTATTAGTGCACATGTCCTGTGGTGCAGCAGGAAGTTTATATCCTCTTTGGGGGGCTAGATTTCTGACAGCTAATGTGGCCTTTTATCTAACAGAGGATCTCTGTCTGAGTTGGGCAGTGGGACATGGATGAGGAGGGGAAGAGGTACTGGGATCATTGTGGGGTTACTGAGGAATGGAAGAATTCTTAGCTAAGGCATGCACCTTGTCTGTTATTCTGGCTGGCATAGCCTTTACATAAGCAGATAATTCTTGCCTGAGTTGGGGTTGGGGACATGTAGTGGGGCAAGAAGAGGCAGCAGCAAACTGGGTCTTTGAGAGCCTAACAGAGGGTGTATAAGAGTTTGATAGGCCGGTAAGTGGTAAGAATTACTTTTTATGTAAACTACAGATGCTCTGAGACGTCTCAAAACCTCATTTAATGAGTTAAATGAGAACATGTTATATGATGGATATACTGTGGGTGATGCTTTATTCCATCATCACATAATCACATTGGTAGTTATTAGTAATTCATCTAAGTTATTGGGGAGAGCCAAGAATCAAAGATTCATCATGAGTAACGTAGGAGTTTAAATGAGGAAGGCATCACAATCTCATGTGTTTGAATACTTAGTATCTAGATGGTAGAACTGTTTGGGAAGGACTAAAAGGTATGTCCTTGCTGAAGGAGGTGAGTCACTAGGAGAGGCATTAGGTTTAAAAAGACTCATGTCATTCTCAGTGTGTTCTCTCTTCTTCCTGTTTGTGGATTGGGATGAGAGCTCTCAGCTGCTTCTCCAGTGGTATGTCTCCTGCCATGTTCTCCATCAAAATGGTGATCTCAAATAATGCCATTCTTCTATAAGTTGTTGTGACAATGATATTTTATCACAGCAGTTGAAAAATTGCTAATACAAGGAGCTCATATCTAAGAAGTTTAGGAATAACATTCTGTCTCTTATGTTCCAGAAAATACTACTTCCTACCTGAAGTTTTTCTTGGTAGTCATGTCAAAATCCCAACCAAAAGCAATGCAGTATGGAAGGCACTTAAGACACTACAACATTTTGTATGCTATCTTGAGATTCAAACATAGTCTTATATTGACCAAGTGTATGTGTAATGAACCTGAGGGAATATTTTCTAGGAGATTTTGCCTTTGTTATATTGGTATTTTACTAATCACAGAAGATTTTGCAGCCCCAGCTAACCATAGTAAAGCAAAAATTTTAGTTCAGTGATACCAGTCTTGTTAATCACCACTGATTCTTCAGCCCCAGAAGACTAGAAATTACAGTGTTAATTCTATCAGTGGCCCTGAAAGAGACATTAAGGGACTCTCTAACTTCACTCTGGTACTTCTCAAGCCTGACCTACTACCCACTTTTCAGCTACAGGGCAGAATGAACAGGCATTAAGACCCAGCGGAGTCCTCACCAGCCTTCCACCCAAGCAAGCTGATCCTTCTCTACCTTGAGCTATTATTTGGAGAAGATTACCTAGAACATGAGCTGGGGAGGGGAACCTAGAATGTCATTTCTGTTTTAAGTCTTCTACCACTGAGTCTCACCTACAACCCCACTAGCAGAGATGTTGTCATTTTCTTCCCAATTCAATCTTCATATTAGGGGCCTGCAGAGCTCAGGGTGTTTAAGACCAGCAGGGATATTTGTACACATAACAGTAATATTGGGTGGTTGAAGTAGGAGAAGGGACATATGTGTGTTTAGGGCTGCCACCCTAGCAATACCCAGGTGGGTTCTGAATAAACAGCTAAAGCTTCTTAAGGGTATCAGCCTTCAATAAAGTCTTACAATATAGAAACACAATGGGAGGGGGAAGGAACCTTGAATAAGGATATACAAGGATAGAAAGTGTGACTTCTTTGTTCATAATAATAATAATAATAATAATAATAATAATAAGTATACAGCAAAAAAAAATTTTTAAAAAAAGAAACACAACTTGCTTTCCTAGGTCATTCATAGTTACTGCCATTTTAAACTCAAAGTACTCTTGATAAAAACTTTCTGTACATTGGAAAACTCAAGACTATTTTGTGTTTGATCTGCACATCAGAATTTTCATGAAACAGTAAAGAAAGTTGAGCTGTTTTCCCCTTCTCCCAGGGAGATACTTTCAGATGCTCACACATCAGCTATTCAGGGCCCCAAAATTAGGTGTGAGATGAGGAAGCTATCAAGCAGAGCTGTGAACTTCCCCATGCACCAATCCCGGGTGTATTGAAAAGGGAGTCTATGTTCTCCAATTCTTTCTTCTCAGTAGGATTAACTGTTCCTCAGGGTCCCTTTTGCCCCTGCCCCTGTCTTAAGAATGGCTATAAGCCTCAGCTCTAATCCCTTAAAAAAAAGGGAACTTGAAGATCAAAGTGTGCCACGTTTTCAATCACCAACCTCTATTTTTACAATACAGGGAGTAAGAGATGAAACTAACTGGGAGTCCCCATATGCTAGTTCCTCACAAGAATCCTCAGAGTAAGGGCAGGTTATGGATATTTCTTGGTCCTTCTCCAAAATAATTTTCAATAGAGTATGAGATCTTGAAGAGAGTGCTTTCCAAATATTGGAAGAACTTCTAAAAATTGCAGATGGCTGGTGGTCATCTAGCTCATTTCCTGGCACAGATTAAAAATTGAATACCCAGAAAAGATGGAAGACCAGAAGACAGAGCTTTAGAGAAGTGAAAGTTACAGAATTTTCTCTTTGGGATGGAAAGGAACCTATGTGGCATGGGAATCAGATAAGCTGTTTCTGGACTGGGTCTCTTATAGAGTCTCTGGATCCTACTTTCTGTGATTGGTCCTGTTCAGATAGCTACCTATGTCTTCTGCATTTATCACCTCAGTATTTTGTCTTCTTAACATAAAACTACCATCTCTTGAAAGCTTGTTCTCACTTTGCTTGTCTGTCTATGTCATTCCCTCTCTCACTCCCAAATACATTAACTTAATAATAAAGTCACTCGTGATCCAAAATTTCTCAACAGAATAAATATAGATTCTGAATATACATGTACATGCTGTAAATATTTTAACAATAATTAAACTTAAAGATCAAAATTATTTTTAAATCCATAAAAATTAATGTTTAGAGAAAAGAGAAGATAACTATGCTGAAATGAAACATGAATACTAACAGAATACTACACTTTATCCATTGAACTTCCTAGTTCTCTGACGTTCCTCCTCATTTTTTTACCCATCAGACTCTCCTCCTTTAGTATAGACTATGATCAGTGTATGTCTAGAACGTGTATGGAATATTGTACTCTGATTTTTCAGCTTTAATGTTGTATTTTCTACAAACAGGTTAATATATTTCTTAAGTGTGACTCAATTAGATATGTTCCCATTTGAAACAATGAAACAATGGCTCAGAATTTTCTCCAAGATAATGTGCGGCTTCCTTTTTTTTCTGATCTGCCCAAAGTTCCTCAGTATCTCATATCAGTCTCTACAGTGCTGTTTCTTTGGGCTTCCTCAAGTTTTGTCCAAGTCTCTGATGCTCCAGGAAGGTGTAGAGATCTGATTTTCATCATTTATGGTCCTGATACATGGTTCTTCTAATATGTCTACCTTCTTACTCCAGCCTACCATTTTTGATTGACATCCTTCCAGGTTTGATTTAGCAGTTTCTTTTCTGAAGATGTGATGTATTTGTTCAAGATCTTTTGTGAGTTCATGTTATTCCTATGAACAAATGCTGCTTGTAGCCCTAGTCAGAGCAGCCACTTTACCATTTTATAGTGATGATTGCAGACACCAATGGCTGTACACCATGCTAAGGATTAGTGAAAGATTAGCTGTTCATCCCTAAGCAACATCTTCACAGAGACTTAGGGAATATCACAACATAAAGCCACAAAGAGTAGCTAAAGGATGAGTACAATGACTGTAAAATAGCGTGTGGACAAGACACAGTCATTGAGATTATTAACAGTAGTTATGGGTGCGTGGATAGTAAGATTTCATAAGAATGTGCCTGTGACCAATTACATACAATTAGAAGATGGACTCTGAAGAACCTAAACTTCAGTGCTGAACTAGTTAATGTTAACCAATTCAAGGAAAGGAAAAATCATCACAACATTAAGCTACAGTGGGAAGAATGTTCCACTGAGATTGTTAGTCACTTGGATAAACTAAATGGGTTCTCAAAGAAAACCAAAATTGATGCATCTGAAAAAGGGAGTCAAGGGATGGTATGGGATAGTTGATGGGTATAAAAATGAGATAAAAGAGTTTTCAAGAAGACAATAATCAGAATGTATTGTATACTTTCACAAAATCACTAAGTAAGGAAAAGACAAAGCCAATGGAACTTGATTGTTTTCTAGCTGTGGAGTGAAGAAGTCAGAACTTAGAACTCCAAGAGAGTATCTCTTCAGTCCTCTCCAAAAGTCCCTGGCATTCTGGTGGCAATTTTTAAAATTTATAATTTTTAGAAGGATCACCAGATTTCATCTACACTTGATATTCCACCTGATCAAATTTTGTATTTACAAAACATCAATCTTCCTGACTTAAGGTCTACCCCAAGGACCTCATTTTAGCTTGATTGCTTCTGTAAAGACTCTCCTGTGCAAATAAGGTCACATTCACAATTACTGGGTGGAGGTAAGGGCAATAACATTACATTTGGAGGTATAGAAATCATTACAATAAATGCAATATGCTTTCCAGGAGTTCTGCTAGATTACAGTTTTAATTTTGAAGTTCTTATACTATTATTGCTGCTTTAATATGTACTAAAATTTTCTGCTTATGTATTTATCTCTAGGTATCTGTAAGGAGCTACTGTAAGATTTTCAGGTTAGGGTACAATAGATACCAAGAATGTTTACTTCATATTGAGGGGATCTTGAATGTTCTAAATAAGTTGGAATTTTAGTTTAAAAAAAATCTCACAAGCTACAATAGAATTCTTTCCATGCTGGTGCTTGCCCATCCACCACCACATGACCCAGATCTTAGCATGTGGCAGGTTTCTGATAAAGTCTGAATATGTCTGGGTTTCAGTTATTGCTTTATCAAGTTCTTTCTCACTAAATAAACCCAAATGAACCTATAGGCTAAGATTATTCTATCCACATCCTGATTTTCTTTGTGGGTAAATATATCTCCCTTGTCACTAAAACTTTTCTGACCTCTGAACAAGGAGCTAAAATCCTTTCTAATCTAATAAAGACTCCTTCAGATCCTGAATTTATTTCCAAATTCTCTATAAATTCAGTTATAGTGAGTACATAGTTTATCATGCAAACCCTGACATATATTTTTAAAAAGTATACTAGTAATAATCTAGTAGATTTTCAAGCCTTACAGGGACAACTCTCTGAGAACATATTGTACAGATAATCTGGTTAGAATTTAATTTGCACTTTTTTCTTCTATTAACAGTGATATCAGCAAGTTCCCTAAACAGGGGTTAAAGTTTTTGCAATGGTATAATATCAGGTTTTAAGACTCACTGAAGAGCTGAATTTTTAAAAGAATTTGCTGATTGTAATAAATTTATCTATTCTGTATAACAAAATGCAATTTTAAAAATTAATTTATGTAATATTCTGAAAATTACAAAGATTATTAGACTGGACAATATTTAGGACAAGTAAGACTTCAATGACTTGGTAAGTCACAAATCTTGAGTCACTGCAATAAAATATGTGGTAGTCCATAAATACATGATCTTTACCTATCTACATAAATTCTAGCAATTGATCACACCTTACAAGTTATGTTATATGGGACCTGCATCCTCATTATTTAGCTAGTTCTTACCCCTTGTGTAAGCAAGTATATTGACTCAGAAACTACATCTCTGTCTGTACTTGTTCTTTGCCAGTTTTAAATTGTTGACATTAATAAAAATAATATTTTCATTTAAATTAGGAAATAAAACCATGGTCTTTGTGTTATTAAAAACATTAAAATTGTTCTATGTATGTAAAATATTATAGAAAATAATATACCCCTACTCTTAGCCAGTTTTTGTCAGTCATTCAGATTTTAAATGTCCTAATCTGCAAATTATAGAATATCATTGTTTCCCGCCTGCCCGGGGTGGGGGTGGGGATGGGGAGTTGTGGAGAAGAGAGAATGACCTGATGTGGTGGGAGGGGGAAGGGACCTTGAATAAGGATATACAAGGAAAAAACAGAATTTTATTTTAAAATAAAAAATAAAATAAAATAAAAAACAGGGTAAATTAAAAAAGAAAAAAAAAGCAAGGTAAATAAATAAAAAAAGAATATCATTGTTTCTTAATGCTGACTAAAAAAGACTACTCCATTGTGTAGACGTACCACAGCTTATAAATCCATTCCTCAGTTGAGGGTCATCAAGTTTGTTTATAGGTTCTTTTTTTTTTTTTTGCTCTTTCTTTTTTTAAATTATAAATAACATCACATTTTCCATCCATGTATATCCTTATTCAAGGTTCCTTCCCCCTCCCACCCCCTCCAGTCACTCTCTCTTCTCCACATCTCCCCATCTCCTCCCCAGCATGGGCAGAAGGTCTCAAGGACCCAATATTGCTCAGTTCAGCATCCACTCCTAGCAGATCCAGTTTCCTCACCCCAACATCAAGACTGAGTCAGGTGTTCCTCTAGATTTGCAGGCAAATAGATGGATATGGAGAATATCCTCCTGAGCAAGGTTTCACAGTCCCAGAAACATAAGCAGAGGATGTGTTCACTCATTAGTGGACTTATAACAAAAAGCAAAGCATGTCCAAGCAGCAAACCACAAACACTGAACAGCTTGGGATCTGAAGCACTTGAACTGGCACTCTGGAGCCCATTTCCTAGAGAGCCAATCTTGATGTAGGGATGAAGAAAGTGGATTTATTACCTGGAGTGGATGCTGAACTAAGCCACCTTGGGACCTTGGTACCTTTTGTACTTGCTGGCAGGGGTGAGATAAGGAGATGGGGAGAAGAGTGGGGGCGGGAGAGGAAGAGCATCTGAACAAGGGGATACATGGATAAAAAATGAGACTTTATTAATAATGAAAATAAGAAAAGAAAAAAATTAAATAAAAAAACAACATTCTAAGCTAAAAAAAAAAAAAAAGGGAAAAGAAATGCCCTAATCTGTGCCTCTTCCCCTTCCTACACATACTGTCTCTATGTTGCTTCTGCTCTTCCTTCTTGCTCTAATTTCAAATGCATTCCACATTATAATAAATTCTTCTCTTGCTAATTCAGATGTCTATACTCAGTTGCTATTACCCATTAAATACCTAGCAAAATAGTTACTAAAAATATAGTAATCTTGCTTAGCAACAGAAAGAGCAGGCAAAGACCCAAAATCTCAGTAACATCATAATATTGAAAAAGTGTTAGAATCTCAAAACATTTTACCTTAGGATTATAAACATAAATTTTGTTTTGTGTATCCCAATGGCTATACTTTTGCAAAATGCAAATATAGATCAATAAAATTAATTCTTTTTGATCACTCTTAACTACATCCAATTCTGTATCTCACCTCCTGAATTCCACGCACATCTATGCATTGGCACAATATTAAAACAGCAAAAGGTGCTAGCAGGCAGCAAGTCTAATTTCTTCACATAAAATTGTAGAGGAAATTACATCAGTCAGATGGTGATATGGAAGTAAACAGGCCCAAAAACAGAGAATTTAGCAGAGAATATTCATAAATTTATTTAGTGTAAATGATGAGAAAACAAAATAGAAGAGGAAGGAAAGATGGAAACTGGATTTGCTGTGAATGTCAGCAGAAGAGTGGGTGGAGAAAAGGGTCCAGTCTCTACTGTGTCATGGTCTGAGTCTTCCTTCAATGGTTTTCCTAGAAATTGTAAATCACAATTTTCTTTTTCTGAAAAAAGATTTACATGTATTATGCTTATTTTTGCATGTAGATGCATTAGTTTACTATACTACAAGCATGCAGGTATCTGATTAGAAATGAAAGTGTTAGATTTTCAAGACTGGATGGAATCAAGGCTGTCATAACCCACCTGATATAGGAACTGAGAGCAGTGTTATTTGCAATTTTTTTTGTTTGCTTGTTTTTTTCCTTCTTTATTTTGTATTTATCAAAAAAAACAGTAAAAAGAATTTAAAATGCAGAAGAGTTAACAATAACTATACAGAGGATAAGAATCATAAGCATGGCTTATCAAGGGTAGAAATACAAATAAGATTGCTACACATATATTTTCTTTGTGTTCAGCTTTCCCTATATATCCTTATTCAAGGTCTCTTCCC
>PVIH01015438.1:0-44059 GCA_004025045.1 Sigmodon hispidus | reverse complement strand
TTTAAGCTACAGGGTAAAAGTCTTTGTCAATAAACCAAGATCTGACTATGCTGTTTAGTAATGCAGTGTTTTTAAGTCCCTAAGCTGGGTACCAACAACACACACACTCACACAGAGTCACACTCACACTAAAATACACATACAGACACACATAAACATACCAGAAAGATAATACTTTTTGAAGTGCTAAAATGTAATAAGTGTCCTTAACAGCATGATTTTATTACTCTGAAGCAAATACTGAGATTTTTTAGCAAATTTATCTAGAATATAAAAACCCTGTATATCTGAAGAAGCAGGTATTGCATGAGCTCTCAAATACATTAAAACAATATAGAATATAATCATTGATATTAAATACTCATAAAAAGTCCACAGTTGATGAATGAGACAGACTAGATAAATTTTGGGCAATTGCTAAGAAATAAACTAATTTATTTTAATATTAAATATGGAAGGAAGAGGCATAATTAAAATAATAGAAAATTGTCTAGCAGTAAAATATCAATTTACCAGTTTATACCATTTAGAAACATAATTTAATATTCATTCAAAAATTAAAAGTCTAAATTTGGTGAACATCTTTTAAAGTAAAAAGTCAAGTGTTCAGTAAGAAAAGGGGGGTAAATAGACAAGTTTCCTGCATCAAAACAGGAATGTAAAGTGGATGGTGCTCTGAGAAAGTTTTTCCAACAGTGTGACAAGAGTTCTCCCCCCACAGGACAAAGAACACACAATTACAAAACACAGAGGAGAAAGTCAAGAACCTGCATGCCTGGAGGCAGTTCTAGAGGTCACCAGAGATGTGCAAATAATTGAAAATAATTTTTATTGTTGCTAGAAAAGTTCTAAGAGGTATGTTTATTAATATATGTACTAAGTAAAGACTTTTACAAATATCTGTATATAAATACAGTATGTATTTTGAAAATTTTAAGTTCATATTTATTATTTTCCTTATCTTTACACTAAATCAAAATCTAAGTCTGTTCATAGCTATGGAATAATTTTCTAATCTTTTACTCAAATACAATATTCAGTACTTCTCATTACAGTTTAATATAAATGTTAATTATTGCATGACTTATAATTTAAAAGTCATCAATGAAGAGAGTATAAAATGAAATATTTAAATATTAGATACACAAGAAAGAACTTTATGCAACCATTAAGAATCCAAGTTTCAAGTAATAGTCATGATAATATCAAATAAAACATAAAAACAAATATTGCAAAGGAAACTATTTGTTTCTGAAGAAAAAACACATTAGAAAAGGAGATAATTGGCCCGAAAGTGAATTTAATTAAAGTTTATATAATAGGTAGATTTAAGTTACCTTCTACTCTTGTGAGTTTCCAAATAATTTTTAAAGCATAACATGTTTCTATAATAAGAAAAAGCTCTGTTTTAAAAACAAATAACTAAATATTCTTCTTTTTAGATAAAACCAGCTCATCTGTAAAATTATGTAGTACTCAAATTTCAGAGTACTAAATAAGGTAAGAAAGACTAATTTGATTTTATGGTACAAAGGTTCAAAATGAGAGACATGCTTTGTGCTTGCCATGATGTGAACATTTCTCATATTGGCACCACCAACAGAATGTATACTACTTTGCATTTTTTAGTTCATTTCTCTTAGCATTACATGACCTTATGCTTGATTTGCATAATTTAAATGATTTTTTTGAGTGGCATGCAGTTGCATAATTATTTTTTAATTACAGTTATTAACCTGTTTGTATAATAGCAGATAATTTGAATAGATCATTTCACCTTTCAAATTTTGCAGTTTCATATGCAATATAGGCAAGACTATATCAATATGGTAAAATTATAATGGTAGATATAATGAGAACTATTGAAAGGTCTTTAGATTTGCCTTTCTTCTCCATATGCACAAAGAAAATGTGGTACTGTTTAAGTCTGAAAAATAAAACACTAAATATTTAAGCTTTTCTACTTTATGAAAGTTGTAGAAAATCATTCAGCAAAAAGAATGAATAAATGAATAAGAGCAATGTATGTTAAATTGTTTGACAATATTAAATAAAATGCAGCTCTTTTTTATCTCCATAAAAAATTTTCCTTTATAAGAATGATCTGAGAACCAAATAATGTACCAGTAAAATAGATGTGCTCAGTTCCAGATACATATATAATGATGATATTCAAAGTCAGATGGATGCTGATGCTATTTTCATTCCTACAGTTCTCTCTATCCAAGAAACTGTGCTTCTATTAATCCTTAAAATTCACAGGTTCATCCATTATGTTCACTTTCAGATTTATTAACACAAACAACAAGTTGTTAAAAAATGGTAGCAAGTGTCAAACTCTAAATTTTTATAGTTATTTTTCAAGTAGACTAGCTGAAAGGATTGAGGTGAGGCAAATATCTAATAGCCCATAAAGCACACAGGATAATTCTGTAACTTACGATCTGAAGCAACTGGACAACTAAGTCTGTGATGTTACAGCTATCTTCTTTTCCTATAATTAACTAACACATTAAAAAATGCACCTGCGATTTTACATAAGGAGGCATTTGATGTGCTGCTGTAGGCAAAGTCAATTTTGTTCTCCTTTGGCATACACTGTTGCAGGTGGTATAGTGACAGTGGAGGTATAGCCCAGGTGTGTCCTGCTTATGAAGAGCTGGTCTTTCCATTGGATGGGGTGGGTTGAAACATGCCATTTTTCTTTCAAATAAAACAAGAAAAAGTAATTGTTTTTGAGCACCAAAAGGTGTTACATAGACAAGGGTTTTCAAAGGACTGGGTCAGGGCAGGTGAAAGGGGTTTAGTAAAGGAAAAAGAGCAGGATTTTCCAGAAACAGAGTCCCAAGTCAAAACCCAGAAAAGTTGTCTGGTGTCCAGTTGTGGTTCTGTGTGACAGTCTCCATTTACTGTAGAGAATGGCTTCTTTGGTGAGGGTTTGTAACTTTGTTTACCTGTGGGTATAAGGATACTATTTAAAATGTAGTAATGAGTTTAGTCTCCACAGTATTGGATTTATTTCTAAGGTTCATGATCAAGAAACTGGCTAGGTTTTCAGTACCAGGCATGATTTCCCTCCTGTTCAGTGGGCCTTAATTCCAATCACACAAATGTTGCCACAAACATATGAATGTCACTTACTGTACCTTTATGTATATCTTGTCCTGCTGGGAATTGCTATAGTTCATAGAAATTGTACCTGGTAGAACTGCTTAATTGTTTTTTCTTTTTTTTCTTTGCCAACTTGAATAGTGTTTCCTGGAACCACAGATGCTAGATGTTTTCTGGCCAGATTCAACTGAAATCATGCAAGGTTCCTGTCCTAAGTGGGCAGTGTCTTCAGAAATGGTCTATATCATTTTGGGAGTAACTTGGGCTACCCTGACCAACCATTTGAAAAGAGATTTCCCATGGCAGATACTGGGGGTTTTGCTAGTTTATTATAATGGGGGCGCATTTTAAGCCTGAGCAGCTTAACATGTGTGTGTGTGTGTGTGTGTGTGTGTGTGTGTGTGTGTGTGTGCGCGCGCGCGTGTGTTTCTCTGTGTGATACACTTACATCTATTGTGGTATATAAATTTAGGTGTGTATAAAATAATATAATTCCTTAATATAATCAAACAACTTTGGGGTTATTTTCCCCTTGTCTCTTCTCCTTCTGAATTGATCTCTATCCCTTCCACTTTATATCACCTGTATCCTGCTCCTTCTCTCCCAACTCCCCATACACCTATGGTCCTTTTATACTTTCCTGATTTATGTAGCTACTCAGTGTTATGGTTACTTCTCACATGTATGGATATGGACCTTGGAGCCACAGGTGAGCTGTGGCAGCTGCCTTTCTAGGTTTGAGTTACCACTTTCAATGTAATCTTTTCTGGGTCTATTCATTTACCTGAAAATCTCATAATTTTATTTTTCTTTAAAGTTGAATAATATTCCATCATATAAATGTATCACATTTTCATTATTCATTCATCTGCTGAGGGAATTTAGTTTTTATTCATTTATTTGCTATTGTTAACAGCAATGATCATGGCTGAGCAAGTATCTATGAGGTAGGATAAATAGACCTTTGGACATATGCCAAGGAGCAATAGATCTGCATTGTATGATAGATTTGTTTTTAGGTTTTATTGTTGTTGTTGTTGTTGTTTTGAATCTCCATACTGATTTCCAGAGTGCTTGCACCAGTTTGCATTCCAACTGACAGTAAGCAAAGGTTATTTATAACCTCACTAGCATTCATTGTCAGTCTTTTTGTTGATCTCTGCCATTCTGTCTATCATAAGATGAAATCTCAAAGTTGTTTTAGTTTGCATTTTTCTTATTCCTAAGTGCTGTGGGTCTAAGCTTTTGTACTGTAAATAATGGTTTAATAAAACACTGATTGGTCAAGTAGCTAGACAGGAAGTAGAGGCACATCAAATAGACTAGGAGAATTCTTGGAAGGGGGAGAACAGAGAGAAGATGACCTGGAGGAAGTGGGATGAGAATGCTGAACTGAGCAAAAAAGCCACGTGGCTAAACATAAATAGAAATAGGAGTTAACTTAAAATATAAGAGTTAGCAAGTAATAAACTTGAGCCATGGACCAACCAGCTTGCAATTAATTAATGTAAGCCTTTGAGTGATTATTTGGTCCAGACCTCTGGGCTAGGCCAGTTCAGAACTTTCTGACCTAACTAACTAACTAGGAAAAATGAACAAGATTTGAGGTATTTTAAGATATTTTTCTTTTTTCTATTGAGAACTCTGTTTAGATCCCCAGCCTACTTTTTTATTGAGTTATTTGTGTATTGTGAATGTTAATCCTCAGTCAGATATCCAGATAGCAACAGTTTAATCATGGAAGTTCAGTCCCAGCTGACACAGCTACATCATAGCTGTCCAAGAAAATGAGGTTGAATGATTGTTAGAGCCAGAATGCCCAGGAATTCTGCTGCTGAACAATCTTTCCTAGAAATGAAGCATAAACAAGACCAGAAAAACAGCAATGTCAGTGCACATGTGGATGGGGAAAGAGGAAATGTCCCACCCCTAGACAAAGAACTATAGCAACCAATGTCTGCTAGGAAAAGGAGAATTAGCCTCTCCCAGGTATTAGTCTTCTTTTTGGCTGTCTAATGCAGAGTAGTCAGCTTTAAACACACACACACACACACACACACACACACACACACACACACACACATACACAAGACTCAGCAGTCAGGCAGGTGGTGCACTGTGCCGCGCCTAGTCCCGTCCAGCAGGAAAAGACAGCACCAGGATTCTTCTGTGGTAATTGACCAGGTCCTTTATTGTTACAGATACTTCTTGCAGTAGTAGCCCCTTGCAGTAGTAGTTCCCAGCTCCCAACCTGTGCAGCCAGTTTTAAGCTCAAGTCCTTCACTCAGCTAATGCCGCGTGGGCCTTCACCATAGGGCCACGCACACGGAAGCAAGCTAGTCAATTCAGCACATCCCATGGATGGAGTTAATTATTACTAGAAGCATTCGCCATCAAGAAGGCGGGGAACAGGAGCCAGCGCCATCTTTAAGGTGAGGCAGCTCCCAACAGTGCACACCTTTAATTCCAGGCCTTGGGAGGCAGAGGCAGGTGGATCACTGTGAATTCAAGGCCAGCCTGGTCTACAGAGCCAGTTCCAGCGCAGCCTGGGTTGTTACACAGAGAAATCCTGCCTCAAAGAAAAGACAGGGCAGGATATATTTACATGTATACTGTCAACTTGAGAGTGGAGGGCGTGGTTGTGACTGGAAAGGGGTGAATAATGTAATATTTTCAATTAAAGCATCTTAAAAAACAAAAAAAAATGAAATCAGAACAATCAATCAATTGTACTAGGCAGTACCATTAACGCTTAGTATGAAATACCTGGCATATCTCTTTTTCTTTGCTATTGTAATTTTGCAAAGGTGCCAAACTTTTTTATTTCTCACCTAAGTTTATGTACTGGCCATAATTTAGAATTCCACTAACTCCAAATTCAACTATGCAATATTCTTCTAGTTGAACTTCTTTGCTACCATCTGGCACCCTTATGAATCTTTCTATACTTTGCTGTCCATCAAGTAATCCTGAGATTAAGATGGGGGCATGTTAATTCTTTGCTGAGCACCCCAGTCTCCTTATGTTAACTCTTACATTGAAACACACAAAACACCTAATGCTAAATAGGTTTTAACCTCTAAAATGCGCAATATTCCAATGCAACTGCTGAGAACTTCTATGAGGAGGTTTTGGAATGGGGATAATAGGATATCCAATATCCACCTAAAGTGACATTTAAAAGAAAACTAATTTTATTATATAAAATTAAGTATCATTCATAAGTATGCCCTATAGCTTTCTTTTGAAGCTGTCTTATTATTTTTTCTCTCACCTACCCTACAATAGTTATCCATTAAACACCCTCATATGTAATAGTACTTATTACCAAAGGTTATTTGTCTCATAATATTTACTTGTTATATTTTTATAACTGAAGCAGAAACTACTCCTAAAGCCATCTTGGGTGAGAATGTTAATGTTCATGGTTTTAGAGTCCATCCCATGCTTTCAGAACAGAACATCATGGTACTAGAAACACAAGGAACTAGAGGTTTTTCACTTCAAGGTAGATCTGAAGCAGAGATCACAGTTTGGTCTAGGTACCAGGAATAACATTAGAGGCACACCCCAAGGACCTACTTCAGTTAGGTAGGTTCACTCAAAGTGGTGCAATCAGGGGTCAAACATTCAGTCTGCATTATTTGACCTGCATTATGCATGGCCAATAGTAGCTCTGAGCACAGTGTATTTTTTTTCAAATCCCCTCACTACAAATAAGTGATAATTGAAACTTTTGCAAAGGAACCATCTTGTTTTCAGGTCTGACAAGGTAAGTCCTACTCATGTCAGGATAAACCTGCATTACTTGCTAACTGACCATAATTAGGGTCAAATTACCAGCCCTTGAAAACACATCCCTTACTTTTATTACACATGAACTCTCTATTATGGATATTTGTGATGTCTAACTTCCTTAGACAAACTTAGATTTTTATCATTTTTAATTTTCTAAGATTGTAATGTGATTACATTCATTTCCCCCACTCTTTCTTTTCTCTCTTCTGTCTTTTTCATGAGCATCCCTTCTTCTCAAATTCACAGCCTCCCTCTTTTTAATTGTTAATCTATATGATTTCTAAATCTATAAATCAACCTGTTCAGTCCAGATAATGCCACTTGCAGCTACATGTTTTCAGGGCTGACCATTTGATATTGGGTGGACAACTGGTTTCTTCTTCCTGGAGCAGAAAATTTCTCCTGCTCTGAGTGGCCTACAGTTCTTTGGCTATGGCTGGAGCCTTGTGAGCCTTCTCCAGATTTTTGGGGTTTTTTAGTGCTGAAATTTAGTGAATTATTTATAAATTTTTCATTAGGGAATTTAGAAATTGCTAGCTAATATTTTTTGTAATAAGTAAGATTCCTTTTATTTAAATAAAGGACACAAAAATCAATCAGTTGTTTATGTTTTATGTCAAAGTATTACATAATAGCATAAAAATTGTTAGCTGGATTCTGAGAGAATAAATCATTTAATGAAATTTTTTGGATAATTCCCTATCTAGAGGTTCTAAGGGTCTGTATAAGAACAGCTCTTCACAAACTGCTGTATATCACATGTGAAATGATGACTGCTTCTTTAGACAGTAGAATAACATATCTTTGAGGAGGTAGTGTCTTCGTGTACTTTTAACCAGTCTAAGAAGCGCTTATAAACTGTTTGGAAGTTTTGCTGAGGTTCTCATAGTTTGTTCTCAAAAGGAAGTTCTCCTTTCAGAACTGCATCTAATAAGTTTATGATTCCTAAAATAGATTACCATTTCTAGCACTCAGAGAAGTATCATAGAGTCAGACTATCTGGCTTTACTTATTAATTACCTCTCCAGTTCCCTCTTCTAGCTTCGTATTTCCACCTCTTAGTTGAGAATCATTGAGAGGTGAGTCCTGGAAGAAGATAAAAGAACCAAGTCTTGTCTTATATAACAGAGCACATAGTTATAGATTTTAAATGGACTACAAAACCCAGAAAGTCTCAGCATCCAGGAAGGACTAGGATAAAGTGATACTCCAAGGTGGATTGAAAATGAAGGACATTTGTGTGCATATGTTCTTCAAAGCAAAGGGACCACCTTGTAACTTTACTATACAAGGTAGTCCAGCAAGTAAGAGTTTAATTTCTGAGCTGAAGAGATGGCTCCATACTGCTCTTCCAGAGGACCTGAGTTCAGATCCCAGCACTCACGTGACCCATAACCACCTGTACTCCAGCTTCAGGGTTCTTCTGGCCTTCAAGGGCACCTGTACACTCATGTGCATATATGCATATGCACACACATGCACAAATTAAAAAAGAAATTAAAAAAATAAGTCAATTTCTATCCATTACTTATGACTTTGTTTTTAGAAGGTTTACACAAATTCAATGGCTATTTAAAATATGGCAAGCAGCCCTTTCGAGGGTGGTTCTCTATATTGACAACCTCTATAAGAGGATTTTTAACCAATCATGTTTATCACACAGTTTAGAACCATTTCTCAACAAATTTCTATGCTTTATCATCTATATTTTCAAATTAGGAATCAACAGAAATGGCATTAAGATATAACAAGTAAGAACTTGCACAAGTCCCTCCTAAACTGTTTTTGATCTGGGAGGCTGCATAGTCAAGAAGAAGTAAGCAGGATGTGTCATATGCCATAGGACAAAAGAGCCAGAACACTGGTTGTAAACGTTCCTATTGCTGTGACCCTTAAACATAGATCCTCATTTTGTAGTGACTCATAAACATAAAATTATTTCCTTGCTATTTCCTAATTGTAACTTTGATGTTCTTATGAATTATAATGTAAGTATCTGACATGCAGGATACTGGATATGGAACCCTCAAAGGGGCCATGACCAGTGGTTGAGACCCACTGGCCTGGATGGTGGCACTAACATGTGCAGACAGTTCATGTGCAGAGTGTTGCTTTGGGCAAGGCTGAAGTCAAATCTAAGATTCAGGTTGTCAATACAGGTAACTATTAGTTACCATTGACTGCAGAGACACCACAGCCCAGACTGACTTCTGGCTACATCATCTTCTCTCCTTCACCTCTCAACATGTGCCGACTCTTTGTTCACTTTTACACACTTTTCTGGCTTTTGTTCTCAGTTAATGAGAGGCCTTCCAGAACAATCATGAACAGATAGGAACTTTCTGTCTCTTGTAAACTAGGGCATATTGACACTGTTTCTTAACAGCAATCTGTCCATTTTTATCGCTTCACTCACTGACTAGTTACTCTCTCCTTATTACTGGCTTGCTGAGCTCACTAATGTACCCATTGTACTCTTTGACTTTCCTGCTTTCCTGTTACCTACAGCTCCTTCCTTCTACAAGTATCTTATTCTCAGCTCCATGAACACTTAGGCTTCAAGTGCTCTGTGAATCATAATAAAAATTTAGCTAAATTTCCCAATATAAACTGTTCTGAAGACATCATTCATTATTTTTATTAGATTTTTTTTTCGGTGAGGATGGTAATATAAATCAGGGACTCAGTTTATGACAGCAGCAGATTCATGGGTTTTCTGCCATTCTCTTTCATGGGAACAATTGTTTCATGACTATAATCTCTAACAGGATCTTGGCAGCACAATACAATCTACAGCATGCTTTACATGCTCTTTTGTGTTCATAGTCCCACTTGATGTTGACAGCTTTCCTGAGTGAGGGCAGATCTTAATATATCCACTTAAAGTTGAAGAAAGTCACACTCATGATAAGAGTCACCCAGCAAATAAGCTAGGCTGGCACCAGATTCCTAGTAACCTAACCACCTGAGATCATAGGGGTTGCTCTCTGCATATTCATTTGTACTCTTCTCTGGACTGTATTGACTTTCCTTCTCTGTTTAATACTATTATCGATGTGATAGCAATGGTTATGTTGTTTAGCATAGTGGCATATGTTTAATCCCAGCACCTGGAAAGCGAAGGGAAGCAGGTCTGTGACAGTTGAAGCCTTGCCTGGTTTACTTTGAGTTCCAGGCTATTCAGGGGAGCTACATAGTGAGACCTGGTCTATAAATTAAAAAAATTCTAAAAAATAAAGAAAAAAAAAAGAAAAGTTTTATGTGAGCTTTTCCCAGATTCTCTTTATTTTTACATAGAAAACAGTTGTATATAACTATTTTATTTTTGAGCCTCAGATATTCACTCAGAAACAAATGAATTTATTTACTCATTTAAAAGATGCAGGAAGCCAGGAATTTAGGAAAGTAAATGTGGCACTGTGTTAAATTTGCTGAATGACCTTAAAAAAAAAACAAAAAACAGCTAATATTTTTCTCAATCTGTGAAATAAAAGTTTGAACATTATTTTATATAAGTAAAATAACAACTAGTTCATAGTACATTTAGATATTTACATAGGCTGTATGAATAAAAATGTTTTCAATGCTGTTTTGAACAGGTCAGTATTTCCTGGACTAACAATAATGATAAAAAGTCTTGTGTGTACAAAATTAAATGTGTAATTCACTTCTTGATTATACTGTTTATTAAAAAGTCACATTTTCCCCCTGCATTTCTAGTTGATTATTTCTCTCACTAAATTTACTGTCTCATCAAAGCAGTATTTGTTCATTTGGAGAATCATTTAGCATGGATTGGACTATGGGGACCTGAGATGGAACTTTTCCTATTTAAGAAAATAGCCACTCTGTATTTAGATTCCTGTAGGGGACACTTCAGGAGAATGATGTTGCTATCTCATGCCTACAAATTCCTCATCTGGGTCTGGAGTCGTTACTATATCTGCTCATTCAAGATAGCAGCACTTAGCAATTCAACAAGATGTAAGCTGGCTCATCAACAAAGCCACTATCCTCTGGGGGCCGGAACAACACTTCCTGTGTTTGACTCTGCTTGCTCGGAAGTTGTTTTAAGTCCAGCACTGCTGGTGTAGTTTCCCCTGGTGCACTGAATGCTCATGCCATGTCAAAAGGCCCTGACCTTTTCACTCATAGGACAAAAGGACTGGAAACAAATTATGCTCGGAGAGCTGGTCAAAGGATAACAACTCCAACATGAAAAACACAAAGAGCCTGACCTCCTCCACAAGCCATGAATACAATTTCTGTGCTTGAGAGCGTCATCTTAAAGACTGGTCTCCTTCACCCAAATTTATTAAGTATATTATGTGCATCTGCCTCAGTGTGCTCTGAACCCTCCTACTCCCTCTCTGCCTTTGCTGCCTTTGCAGAACTCAATGGCCTAACTCCTGTTCTCTACTCCTGTGTCCTGCTGGAGCTATTCCAGTCCATGAGCTGTCCACCACAGAGATGAGTCTTCAGAGGGAGTGACTCATCTGCAAATTCTGCTCCTCCTTGCTGAGACTATATTTAGTGTGAAAACTGGGAGGATGCAGCATATCCAAACACATGAGGGGACAGAATTTGAGTGGGAGGAAGAGGACAGGGCTGAAATAGAACTGCAATAAGCCACAGAATGATAGCTTAGCCCAGCTTCCCCAGCTATGTGGCTGCAGCAACACCTACAGTTCCCCGCCAAGAATGGCACATCATATTAATGCAATGAAAATGAGGACTTTCTGGTGGTTTCCCTTTGAACAAAGGAAAATATACCCTTTGTAGAAATATTCTTAAGATAAAAAATAAAAATAAAATGAATTGTGCTTTAATGTGGTTCCAAACAGATAGGAACAATTTTCCTTACATTGTGCAATTAAGCCTTACTGACCTAGGCATTAGCTGTGTAGAGAACCTTGTAGAATGGAAGTTTATGATAGAGTTTCAGGAGCCAGTCCAATATGAATTTGACACAATACTAGGAACCACTCTCCTTTTATCTCACTCAGTTTCATTCCTGAGCAGAAAGTTTCTCCTTAATTAGCCCATTGTTCTACAGTTTTTCTCAGGTTCTTACATGGAAACTTTGCTGTAGTCTGAGGTCATCAGGCTTCTGACTCAAGTGAGCATTGGACAGCAGTGGTCACAAAAACCCATCACCAAGGCTACCAGGTCCATGGCCCAACACACTGCACATGTGACCCAAGCATGTTTTTGTCTTTTTCATATATTGCAAAGTAAGGTGTTTATATGTTTCACTGTATGATTTTTATAGGGAATATTCATCATAGTAAATAATCGGATTGTGAATTTATATCTATTATATCATGTTTTCTCACTCATTACCACTTCTCTCCCAGCTCTTTTACTATTTGGTCTCCTTCTTCTTCTAAGATGGTCCCATCCACTTTGTGGCTTATTTTAAAAACTGTATGTAATGATGAGTTTCTCATCTTTTTATCTACTTATTTTTCAAGACTGACCAAACCTCACTTATGTTGCTCAGACTAAACAAACACATGATCTTTCATGCTCTAGCTCTTAGATTTAGGGGTTGCAGGTTTTCAGCTCTATGGCTACTAAGTGTGAAGTGTGCCTTGGCTTTCTATCTTCCTTCAAAAACAAAACAATTCTGTTTTTCATTTTCCTTAAATGATCATGACACCTAATCAAAGATTATACTAAAAAAATGCTGTAAATCCCTTTAGAAAAGCTCTTTTTTCTGTACTTTAATAATTCTGAATCCTTAGACTCAAAGTTTCATATTGCTTTCTTTGTGTTTGTTTACACAGAATCTTGATTATTTTTATCTCTTAGTAAATCAATAGCAAAAGGTACATAATTCTTAATCCCAAATTAATAGTCAAATGATTTTAAAACAAGAGTTAGATACGTCTCCATTTTGAGCTAAATAAATAAGATGAACAACAACAATAACAAAAATAAACAACACAAAATGTTTACAATGCTTTCATAGTTCCATGAAAATTTAAATATGTCTGACAGGAGAGCAAGTTGGTTCTATTTTCTCCCTCCACCAATGTATATATACATTGTATAAATATATATACTGTATTTTTATCCCTTACACATTTTTCCTCTGTAAGAACACATGCATGTGTATATGCAGCTATGTAAACACACATATATTTATATATCTGAACATATATTTTTACCATTAGAAAATTGTCTTACCCTAGTAATTGTAAATTTGGAGTAATACCAGAGGCATTAAGATTTTTTTAACCTTATATCTACCTAGTATTGTATTTTTGAACTACAATAAATAAATACATGATTATATGGAAAAATTCAAGTAAAGTTTCAGTGATTAATGTGCTTGATAACATATTATTTTGGACAAAAAATAATGGTTTGAAAAAATTTTATAACATGAAAGACATAGTTAAGCTATGATGACACTATTACTCAATCAACAAAAATGTATGTGCAGAAAAAAAACCACTTGAAGAAAACCCCAAACTTATGAAGTGTATTTTTATAACTATTACAAATATTTCTCCAAAAAATATTTTACAGTCTGTTTTTTATTAGTGTGTACATAACTTTATAAAATATATGTAAACAATGATTCCCTAACCTAAATTCCTTCTTGAAAGTTGGTCCTCATATTTCTAGGGGTTTTAATACCTGTAGAAACGTTAGTATTTTGTAGCAGCAGTGAGCTAATGTCTTCTAATCTTTAGGGATGTTCACAGGTTTTACCATTAACTCCCAAAAAGAAAATTCATTTTTGAATATATGACACTTCTTTATTTGCGTTAATAATTCCTGAGTTCCATTAAATAACAATATACTACTTGGTAAATGTATTAAGTCAAACATGCAATCCTAATAAGCCTTATTCATTCATACAAAAATATAGAAATAAAAGGATGATTCTATAAAATCTAGTACCACTGTAAAAAGGGAAAAAAAGGAAATGTAAATAGAATTTTTATTTCTATTATAAAATTTAGATTTATTCTTTTAAATTCCATTTTCTTTTCCCCATTAGTTCTAGTATCCAGGGCTTATATTTAACAGAGACAAATAATACCTGAACAATTGTGATTATAAGTGTTGTGTTAACAACCACTGCTGTTCTATCACAACTGTGAGCAAAGAATCGGTATTAATTAATGGGAGACATTACCAGGCGGGGAAAGTTGAGAGAGTATTCAATAAGCTGTCAAAACAGGAGCTGAGTTCTATAGAACGGGTGTTCACATACCTGACAAAAATCCATCCTGCAACTTTGCTTTTCCATTTTTGCTTAGAAACAACATTACCTAGGTTCTCTGTTACTAATCTTTCAGTAGCTCAGATTAATGGTGTTCATAGCAGAAAAATCAAATTTATTTTCATGCCTTTGAGATCAACAAAGCCGTGGTGAATGGTGGCACCAGGGGAATGCACAGGGGGTATTGGGACTCATCCTGGAAACTGTCTTATCTTGTAGAATTACAGACCTCAGAAATAAAGTATGCTTTGGGGAATAAATTGTGCCAAGTATTTCAGTTAAATAGTGTCTTAAATTTTAATTCTGAAGATGTAAATTTTATTGAAACATGAGTTTGAAATTTCTATATGACAAATAGATGATATAGTTAATATGAAGACTATAAACAAAATCTTTAAAGACAGTAAATTACAGTAGTCACAATAGTTTTTTAGTAAATGTGGTTAGGGATTACCTTGAGGTGGCAAAAAGGGGGGTTGATGCCTTGATCTTCTAAACTATTCCACAATGGAAGAACAAAGAAAAGATTCAGTTTCTTAAACATATGTTACAGTGTAATCATAGTTTAGGAAAGAGTTCATGGAGGTTTGTGCTCTGACAGAAACTAAAATGCTAAAATGTGTGCTGTTTGAAATAAAAAAAGGATCTTTAAAAGTCTTTGGGTTTTATGTATTTTATTTTATGTATATGAGTGTTTTGCTTCTCTCTGTCTCTCTCTGTCTGTCTGTCTGTCCTCTCTCTCTCTCTCTCTCTCTCTCTCTCTCTCTCTCTCTCTGTATGTGTGTGTATGTGTGTATTACTTGGTGCCTAGGGAGGCCAGAAGGGGGCACCAGATACCCTGGAACTGGAGTTATAAAAGGTTGTGAGAGCTCGAACCTGACTGATGCTAAGTACCCTTAACTTCCAAGCCATCTCTCTAGTCCCGGAAATGTTTTGTTCATTATCTTGAATGCTTACAGGCAGTTCTAATATTAGTTATCCCTCTGTTAAGAGCATTATGCACCCTTTGTGACACATCTGTCAGAACACTAGTAACAAGGCTATATTAATAAATTATAACAGAAAGAATACAGACAAGCAGTAAACATGAGGAGATGGTCTGCCTGACACCTAATTGTAATTTATAAAGCATTCTGTTTTTAAAAATAAAAATGAATAAAATATATATGTGAAAATTTTTGTGTCATGCTTGCCATTTAAAAATTTGCAACTTAAAGATTAAAAAACCCATCTTAATTCTTATATCTGTTAAAACTAAAACTCTGTTTATTGAGCAATAAGTCTTTGTTTTCTCAGCTACTATGAGAAGCACCATCTACTTTCTATTTCCACAATAGTTGCTACTCTTAAGGAGTTAATTTAGTGGAACAACACAATATTTGTATCTTCCTGTCTGGCTTCTTTCATTTAGCATAATACCCCAAAGGCTCATCCACATTGTTTCATATGCCAGAATTTTCTTCCTTTTTAAACCTAACATAACTCTACACATAGATGCCTGCCATATTTTGTTGATGTGTTTTTTTTGTTGGTACACATTTATATTGCTCTGCCATATCAGCTAACAGATGAGTAGTGCTTCTATGAACATAGACATGCAAATGTTTCCTTAATATTCATCTTCTAATTCTTTTATTCGTGTACACATAAGTAGAGTTGTATAATGTGATAACTCTATTTTTAGAAACTAAAATGATATCTTTCACTGTGGCTGCACCACTTTACATTTCCAAGGGTGCTAAACATAATGTGCACATTTCTAGTGCAAATCACATAGGCAAGAAAACCTGAATGTCCCAAATATCCATCAGGGTATAAAGGAAAATTTTATATTTTGTGTATGTTATGAATGACTCCACTGTCACTATAATAATTCTTAGATTATATTTATCAGCACAGAAAAATAGCTATGTCATACAATTGAGCTTTAAAAAAATTACATAATGGCTTACATTACATAATGTCATTTGAAAATTTTTATATTTATGCCTATAAAGTTTATATCACCTCATACATATCTAGTCTCTGTTTACATGTCAACATGGCAAAATTTTACTTTGTTTTTATATTACTTAATACTTTGAAAAGATCATTTTATAAAAAGATGATGCTATACAATAAGACATAACATTTATTGGTATCTTAATACACTCTACATTTTTATTGGCTATTTATTATGTCTGCAAGATGAATCTAAAGTTAAACAGATGATTTAGTGTTATAAATGGCCTATTTTGCCTCAGTGGATTGGTAGGCTCTTGGATGAAAGCTAGCATTAGACATGTCTACCTACTCTCTAGGTGTTCACAGGTTAGTGGATAACATATATGTAAATCATCATTATAAGAGGTTCATATAGCGATATTAGAATGAAAGAAACAAAAAGAACATTGAACAAACACTAACAACCTTTGTAGGATAGGAGATGGAAGTCTGAGAGAACTTATGCAAGATAGGCAAAAATTAAAGAGTCCGTGAACATGGGGAAGCAGTATTTGGGAGAGAAGAATAGAGACAAAGTGATGAGAAAGCATTAAGTTTTGGCAAAACCATGGAGACAAGAGTTGATGGGGCTTGGTGTGGTTAAACATGAGGGTGAGTGAGCAGACTAAAGGGAAGCAAAATGCTTCCAGCACTAGAGTTGGGTTTTAATGCCCTGCTCAACACAGGCCAGGACACAGTTACAATTTTGATCTGTCATGTTGAGATCTTATAAGTCAGACATTAAGGGGATATCTTCTCTTGGTCTTATTTTTATGAACAGACAGCAGGTGTCTGAGTCTACCTTTGTCTGTCTGGCTTGTCTACAAGCCCTGCTCCTTGTATATTTTGATTGATAAGCTAGTAAAATAAACAGTAGCTGAGATACACAGTGTAGTTCTTGCAGACAGCTGTGCACATTTAGTGGCTTTGCATTCTGAAAAACTGTCATTTCAATGGAGCAGTTACCATAAGATGGACAGAGGAGACTGCAGCCTGAGAGCTGTCAATTTCTACATCAGTAGTTGCTAAGACAAGCATTGCTGTCTGTACCATAATTCTTCATTAAGAGTAGCAGATCCACATTCTTCTTCTTGTGGAATGTTATTGCAATACATATCAAAGTAAGGAGCTACTTAGAATTTCCATTAAAATAAGAATTAGAAGACTGGTCTCAGTAAGATACTTGAAAATTACAAGTGGAAAGAAAATTAGGCTGATATGCAACTAACTTCAGAAACTAATCAGCAGAAATGCTGTTAGATACAGTTTCTTCTCTGCACATAGACATGATTCAGCAGCTTTTTTCCATGGCTCTGTCAACATTTTTGAACTAGTAGTGATTTCGTTGTTCATGATTTTTGGGTTTTGCCCTTGACAGGCATTGCTAATTGTAGCACCTGGAACAGTGGTGTTCAAACTTAGACAGAGTTCCACTACACTTATGTGGAATCATTTTCATTTATGGCTTATTCAGGGGATTTAACTAACTTGTTGTTCCCACATTAGGAGAACCCAGAGAGAAATGTCTGATTGCAAAAACACTTGGCATTATAAAGTGCTGTGCAAATGCTACTTAATAATAATAACACTTTAACGTCTCCAGGAGTGGACAGATAATGTACTATTTTAGAAATTTGAGACAATATGTAAACAAGCAAAAATTAAAATTATTTAAAGTAAACTGGACACTTAGCATTCTCTGAGATAATTGTTATATATGCATTTATTGGGAAGTATTAAAAAACTTATTTTATTGGAAATATAAAATATGGAGGAACACCTAAAAAGAACACCATAGTAATTAGCAAGTTCTTCAACTCTTTAAGTGACTCTGATAATGAACACAGAAAGTAAATTAGGTCATTTTATTTAGTGACTCCCTCCAAGGGAGAGGTCTAGTTAAGAAGGAAGTCTCAAGGTTTTGGCCTTAAATTGATCTGACAGTCTGATGCAGAGGCTTTTGGCTTCAGAGCTAAACAGGGTAAACTCAGTCACCCTCCTAACATAAGACAGATAATTTAGATGAGTATCGTGGCCTCTGAAACTTACCTATCAAATGTAACCTCCATTTTAAAGGATTATGATAAAAATGCATTAAAATTGACACGCATGTATTGCTGGTTATATACTAATTAGGTTCTTTGTTCTTTTACTTACAGCATGTTATATTCTCTTGCTCAAAACTCAGACAACTTGTTAACTGTGGCTTCAGTTCTTCATCTCATGAAGTATAGAGATCAGAAAAAGAGAAAATGGTTCAATTACCAGCACTATCTAGGAATAAGGGGGACACTCAAGATACAGACCTTTCCTAAAGACTGACAATCTCTGTCGTCCACAACAAAAGGCTTCTGAAGATATTCACTGGAGAACATTTTGCGTTTGTCTAATATTTTAAAGTTTGTTTAAATATGATATACTTATGTTTTCAGAATGTATATTAATACTTATTAATAATTTGAGATATGCAGGAGTAGATATTTTTCTAAGTTGTATTCTGTCCTATAAACAGCAGCAACAACAAACCCTTACTGTTTGGAAATAATTTCCAATTTACAGAAAAATGCAAAAATGAATATAATTCAAAGAACACTCAAAGTTTTACTCAGAATCATCTGTGTGAACATTTTATTCAAGTTGGTTTATAATGTTATCTATCATTTATCTATAGATCTATCTATATATGTCTACCTGTCTGTCAGTCTGCCTGCCTGTCTTTGTATCAATCATCTACCATCTACCTTTCTGTTCATTCATCTAGTGAGCTCTCTCCCTACCTACATACCTACTTGAAATATAATTGCCTAAACTATCTATAGGAGGAAAAATTATATATGTTATGGCTCTTTATCCACAATTATTTTGATATATATTTTCTAAAAGTATTTTCCCTTATATGTCCACAGTACACTGATCAACATCCTTTAATGAATTTATTAGCTTATTATGTTAACTCTGTTCATGTTCTAATTTTAAATGTCAGCCATTTGTAGACTTTTTCTTCTTTAGTACAGTTTCCAGGTCACATAATGTTTATGTTTGTGTGTGTGTCTCTGTGTGTGTGTGTGTGTGTATAAATGTTCTTGATCTACAATTTTTTGAATGCTTTTAATTTTTCTAGTATTAGGAAGATAATCCAATGTTTCTTTGTACATTCTTATGACAAAGAATGAAGCCTCATTTTCTCTGAGAGGCAGTTTAAATAAGATGTCCACCCCATAGGCCATATATTTGAAGACTTAGTATTCAGGGTATGGTGCTACTTACAGGTGTGTCCTTGTTGGAGTAGATGTGGCCTTGTAGGAGAAGGTACAGTCTTCTTGGGAGAAGTATGTCACTAGG
Organism: Sigmodon hispidus; assembly: GCA_004025045.1. Classification (NCBI taxonomy): domain Eukaryota; kingdom Metazoa; phylum Chordata; class Mammalia; order Rodentia; family Cricetidae; genus Sigmodon; species Sigmodon hispidus. Next base: position 24,585 of record PVIH01015438.1, on the reverse strand, counting down.
GAGTGGGCTCGGGGGTTTCAGATGTTCAAGCAGGCCCCTCTTTCTCTCTACCTGATGCCCGATATCTGGATACAGAACTCTCAAATCCTCCTCCAGCCCTATATCTGCCTGCCATGATAATAATCGACTACACCTCTGAACTGTAAACATGCCCCAATTAAATGTTTTCTTTTGTAAGAGTTGGTATGGTCACAGTATCTCTTCACAGGAATATAACATTGACAGAAACAGAAGATGGTACCAGGAGTTGGGTATTTCTGTGACAGGCCTGACAATGATGCTTGTTTATGGAATGTAGACTTTGGGACTTTGGTTTAGGAATGCAGTTGAACACTTTCGGTCTCTGAGTTCAAAGCTAGCCTAGTCTACAGAATGAGTTTCAAGTTAGCTACTCTTAAGTAGTGGAGGAAACCACAGAAAAGAGTAATCTGGTAAAATTGTACAATGTACAAAGAAACCATATTGCAGTCCCAGCAAGCATCAGAACTTAACAATTTTGGCTACATGTTTCTGGCTTTAGAGTCAAGGATACAAGAAAGGCATTATAAACCACCCCCTCATCCCCACCATAGTTAAGCAAAGCTGCTGAGGACAGGCATGTTGTCAGGGATGTCCCTGCATGGAGGCCAAGAAGCCTTGCACCCAGCTGCAAAGGTAAAGCCTGTATTACCTTGGAGATTCAAAGGATGTTAGAGATGTCAGAGTTATGGACTATTTGCAGACTTGGTGTGGAACTAGCTCAAGAAAGAGAAGTGTGTTACAGCCAAGAAAGCAGAAAAGAGTTGGATATCTAAAGAGTGCTTTGACATCAGACATGAAGATACAGAGTTTGGAGTTTGCCCAACTGGTTTCTGCTCTTGCTTTTGTCCAGTATTTTATGTCTATTTTCTCTTTTCTCCCATTTGGAATACTAATGTATGTTCTCTGCCATTGCATGTTCCAAGTATGTGATATGCTTTATGATTTTGATTCTATAAGGGTTATAGTTAAGTGATTTCCATGAATATAAGAAACTTTGATTTCTGGACATTTAAACAGTGTTGACCTGTTAAAGACTAAGAGGTTTGAAGCCTGACTAAATGCATTTTTGCATTATAATGTTGCTGAGTGTAGAGGGTCAGTGAGAAGAATGTGGTAGTTTGAATAAGAATGGCCCACATAAGCTTGTATATAAGCCTTAGTCATCAGGGGTCAGCATTACTTATAGGTGTGGTCTTGTGGAAGTAGGTGTGGCCTTGTTGGAAGAAATGTACCATTGGGGTGGGCTTTCAGGCTTTAAATGTTCAAGCAGGCCCACTGTCTCTTTTTCTCTTCCTACTGCCTGCTATCTGGGTATAGAACACTCAGTTCTTTCTCCAGCACTATGTCTGCCTGTATGCCACCATGTTCTATGCCATGATGGTAATGGACTGAACCTCTGAACTGTAAGCATACCTCAGTTAAATGCTTTCTTTAAATAATAAGAGATTATGTGGTCATGATCTCTCTGCACAGCAATAGAACACTAAGTCAGTCCATGTGAGATCATCTGGTTCTTTATTCATGGAACTTCAGATATAATTTATTTATTTCCTTGTAGAAACAGTACTTTGCTTTTGTTGCTTTGTCTTCTTAGATGACAACATCTGGGATACATGGTGCCAGTTTATGCCTGTTGGTAGCAGTACTTTTAATCGTATGTTGAAGAGTTTTATGTCTTTATCCTCTACTTGCTATTTTTTGGTTCCTTGCTATTAAAAGGTAATTTGTGGGGCTGTGGAGGTGGTGAGCAGGTAAAGGTGATTGCCTCTAAGCCTGTTGACCTTAATTGAATCCCTGGGCCCCTCATGATTGAAGGAGAGAACCAGGGCAAGTTGTCCACTGATTTTCTCATGTCCATGGTAATACATGTGCACCTGCCCTCAATAAGTAAATCAAACGTTTTTATTGGAGTTTGCATGACATAATTTTAACATAAAGATAATATGTTTCTGTTTGTTAAAATTTTCTCCTAGGTTGTGCATTTTTATATAAATTTTGTTTGACCTGAGCTGTGTTATGAAGATTGTAAATGATTATTTTTATATTTCACCACACTACTCACCTTTGTTATTTGCTAATTGGCATTTAACATTAACTATATGCCCTTCTAGTTATTTCATTAATTATTAGTTTGGATTATGAATCCTTACATTTTTAATATTTTAAAATGAAAATTATTCTTAATTATTTTGGTTTACATTTTTTTCTAGACTTTGGTTAGTTGGACTACTATCATGTAGATTTCTCTTTTGTGACATATCATCATGATTTTTAAGTATTCCATCGTGAGAAATAATTACAGCTCACATCAGAAGTTCTTTTCTCTAGGCCTGGAATAAGCTCTTTGTTGGAGAACACTGAGACTGAGATAAGCTTTTGTTGATCCTATGGGTCAGTGTCTTGAGGCACTGTTTATACAATGTGTGAGAATGTACATGTGGTTTTTGTAATTGTTATTGTTAATTTAAAGATAAACTCTGGCAATGGTATAACAAAAATTTGGTGACCATCTGGATCAACCTAATAATTGCAAAAATTTACCCTAAAAATATGAATCTCTAGTAAAATGAATTTAATGTCAGATGATCTTGCAGACAATTTTCAATTGCATGTTAGTTATTATGACAAGTTCATCAAATTTTTGATTAGTTTCTTCTCAATTTAAATAGTTTCTCTATTTTCCTTGCCTGCTTTACAATGTTATAAATGGGTCAGGGAATACAAAATCTGACCCATACTTTTTCTGACTTATAGTTTGTTGCAGGAAAACAATGTAATACATGAGTTTATAGGTCATATGTTTCAATATGAAGACATAATGTGACAGTGCTTAGATTTTGATTCTTAAATTATTCAATTTTAATAATTAGGCTAATCGTATCTTAGCCTACATTTATTATGTGAGGCCATGTGTTCTTTCAGGCATGCTCATAGAGTATGAACATGGTAACCACAGGCTTATTTCTGAGTTGTAGAGAGCCACTTCAAGACAAATTAGGTATCCCTGTGAATTGGGAAGAATATATCACAATAAAAGGTGAACTATAGCCACTCATACACTATTTTTAGTATAAAATCTCCCTAAATGATAATCAAAGTAAAACGTGTCAGAAAGAGAATTTTTCCTAGAAAAAGATGTCCCTTGGTTAAATGATGTGAAGCTGACTTCTGGCAAAGAAATAATTCAGTGGAACCTTTTTTCAGGATACGTATGTGTTAAGAATGGGAAAACAGGTAACTAATGACTTTTTCTTGTTTTTAAAAACAATCTGATTTTAAAATAGATGGTGAGAGAATTTCTTCAATTTGACAGTACTATGTGGATCATTATAGCCATTAGAAGGCATATGACCATTAAAAGGAAGGAACTAACATTTTTACTTTCCAGTGAATATTTTAAGATTAAAGGTGATGATAGTCACAGGATCCATGTGGGAACAACCTCACATATAACAGAGGCATAGAGATACCATAAATATGTTTACCATTCACTGGACAAAAGGCTTGGGCTACAGCAAGCATAAATGCAAATATTAAGTCCTTATGTTCATAGGCTTTTACACTATATAGAGCACTTACCTCAGGGTGTTTTGTTGTATTTTTATTTAAAACAACATGGTTTTGTGAAATTTGAAAGCATTGGCCTTGCAAACTACATTGTGAAAATAGGGAAAGGGGAGCTTTGGGAAAGCTGTGCCTAATCACAGCAGGTAAGTGCAGCAGAACCCACTGTTGGCTTTTTATTTAGTCCTATGTGATACATAAATTCAAACTTCAGCCTTGTGCAGAGGTCTGCTGTGGGCTATTGGTTGTGCAGCATGCCAGCAAACAAACAGGAAGATGCCAGACTCATTCTATTTCAGGAGTAAAGGGAAAGCTCTGTGATATTCCTAATGCATATGGACTTGACCATGCAGTGGCTTAAGTTTTTAAGCTTAATTATATAGCACATACTCATTATTTTTCATTTGCTTAAAATGTAAATTTATCTTTTTACTAAACTAGCTTTAAAATTTAAAAGAAATTTAACATAAAAGATCAAACTATATTTTAGAATAAAATACCTAAGATAATAAAATACAAAGCCTTTTCCATGGGAAGAGTATGTATTGAACCTTGCCTGGGAGGAAATAAGGTCACAGGGATGCTTCAGGATGATGGCTTTCTGAGTCTGTACTCTGGTTCTGGCACAGTTTTCCATGCTCAAATGCATGGTTTCCCAGGTGCAGACAAGCGTCTGCTCTTACCAGGAAGCCTTTGACTTCTCTGCTTTATACAGGTTGTGTTTGTAACAGTCACTTAGCAACATGTTTTCCACCCTATATTTTTCAACCTCCCCTATGTGCTTCCCACACTGATTTTGACTTTCATCTTTGAAGCCTACCAGCACTCTTTGCTGTATTTTAAATGCTGGTATGGCTGAATGACAATCTCCAGAAAGATGTATGCTACATTTCAAGCTTTATACCATAGATTTGACATGTCACTGGTTGTCAGACATAGACCAGTGTGACTTCCAACTCAGTTGTTCAGCATTTCAAGTTGAAGCAGGTAGGAAAATGATACCTGGGGAATTGTACTTTATGATTAAAACTCCCACATCAGCTTTCTTCATATCAAAAGAGGGACGGAAAAAGACAAGTGCAATCTTATACGAATACACACTTTTCCTTCCTTCCTTCTTTTCTTTCTTTCTTTCCTTCTTTCTTTCTTTTTCTTTCCTTCTTTCTTTCTCTTTCTTTCCTTCTTTCTTTCTCTGCTTGCCAAGTAGTATAAGACACAATGTTCAAAACTTGCCAGATTCCTCAAACATGTTAAAATAAAGAGGTCATGTTTCAGTCTAACGTGACTCATTTTCTCCTAGTTTAACTATGCACTTGCTTTGTTGCATCCGTGTTTCCTGATGTTTGGGGACACAGGAGACCTCTAGCAGTTTGGCATTGGGTGGGGGGAGTCCTTTTCAATATAATGGCCGTATTTCAGTTAACATGTTGTCACTCCTTAATGACTAGTGGTGTAACAGCTGGTTTTGATGTAATTTCTTTTGAGACCACTAGATTACAAGCAGTTTATTGCATTCTTCCTCTCTGACTGCTCCCTGGATACAGCCCAAAGTCCAAAGGTTAAAGGTCTAAAGCCATAATCTGAAGGATTTGTCATCATTTAACAGGTCACTTGTTGCTATGTACTATGCAAACTGAGAATTTTTTAGTTAGTTAGCTTGTCAGAAGGGCTTAGCAATATCACCTTTTTTATTTTTTCAGTTGGAAGGAATTGAGAATATTCACCTAGAGACACATTTTCGCAAATCAAAGCTTGCATTTGAACTATGTATATGTGAGAGTCTTCATACGGATGAAAGAATATATTTTTAAAAGTTAACTTTTACCAAGAGGATCTGAGAATGGGAATGTAACTTTTGCAGAAAACCTAATAAAATGGCATTGGGCCTTTGAAGGAACTATAGGCACCACATCCAAAACTAAAAGTGAGAGGCACAAAGGAATGGGTCAGACGACTCTAAGGCATGCTAAAGGTCAGGGACCCTATTGTTGGCTCACTACAGATTTGGAGCTTTTCAGGCTGTCAGCGTGTGACAGTCCAGCTATCCCCCACCAGCTAAGGACCTTCTTTGTTTAGCAAAGAAGCCATTCTTCTTGAAAAAGAGGAAAACAATAATCTAGAAGGAAATGCATGAAGTAGGAGACTTTTTCCTTCCAAACACCAATGGCAGTTTTTTGTTTTGTTTGTTTGTTTGTTTTGTTTTTTTTTTTTTTTTGGAGGAAGGTTGATAAGGTGTGTGACACAAGACTGATTCCCATTGTGTGGATTTTACATTAATCTAGAATATCTCTCATTTTGGTGTAAAATACGCTATAGGTAAAATTTTGGAAATGCTCCTAGGTAATTTGGAGTCTTTCTAATCCATGATTCCTCCACAGCTTCATCATTATCAACATTCTTCAAGATGGCTACACAACTGACTGCCACTCCTTTGCTGTGTATCTGTTGCCCTCTAGGGACTCCAGCATGCAAAGGAACACAAGGTGAAGTCATCTGTAGAGATTCAGTAGCGATTGGCTTTTCTTCCTATCAGTCACTCACATTTGTTATTGGTTTCTGTGCATGTGTTTATCATTCTGTGCTAGAAATGAAATTAGTTCAAAAGTGCAATCAAAATATGCTTCCAAATTCTAGCAAAATGGTAAAAGTATCACTACTTCATTATTTTAAATATTTTTTCTACTTAATTCTATAATTTTGAAAGATTAAAAAATGCTAGAATTTTGAGTCACTCTTCTTTGAAACTTTGGAATTATCATTTTTATAGTAGGCTTTCCATAGAAAAACAGACAATACTCATAATCAGTAGACATAAACATGTAGAAAAATTTGTTCTAGCGTTAGAAGTTATATGAAAAAGCTAGCTTTTTCTTACTCGTCTCTCCCGCTCCCTTCTCTCTCCCACTTTCTTTTTCTTTCCCTTCTAATTCCTCTCCCCTTTTTTTTTCCTCTTCCTTCTTGTTTTTTTTTTTTTTTTTTTGGTGTGTGTGTGTTTGTCTTGAGACAAGATCTTACTTGTAACCCAGGCTGTTCTTGAAAATACAGATCTTCTTGCCTTGGGCATGCCAACTGAAAGAATTATGGAGCCAACACTGTTGGCTTTCTACATTTCTTAAAATAGTTTTCTATCATGTTTCAGATTTCTGTTAAAGTTTCAAAAACAAACTAATATTCTTAGATAGATTAATATATGGCAGATTAAGCATTTCTTCGCAGAAAAAAGTATAATCAATTGGACATATTTTAGACTATGCTAACACTTTCTTCTTGGCCACAGCTGGTTACAGGGATGTCTGGGACTATGAAGAGTACTGAATAATTGGTACCTGATAGTGAGAATCAAGAGAGAATTCCAACAAAGCCAAAGTCATCTGTGAGTTGGAGCTGCAGTGAAAGAAAAAATGTGACATAAAGAAAAGATACATAGGACGTCAAATTTTCTGTGAAGAGGTAACAGAAGAGTAACTGTTTGTACAAGGTTTCTGACCCTATCTGGGCCAGAAGTTCCGACTGCCTGAAGCAGCTTTTCCTCCCCCAAGTGACTCAGACGCTTATATTAATTTCATCCTGTTTGACCTATGTCTCAGGCACATTGCTAGCTAGTTTTTTCACCTTAATTAAACTCATTTCTATTAATGTATCTGGCCACATGGTCTGTAGCCCCTAGCTTACCTGGGTCCTACATGCTTCTTCTTGGGTGGTTGGTTGGAGTCTGTCTGACCCACACTCCTCCTACCTGAACCTCAATTTCCCCACCTACTTCTTCTACAGTGCCTGACACAGGCCAGAATAATTCCTTTATTCACAGCATACAAACAAACATTCCTACCACAAGTAACCAAAGACCAAGAGCTGTTGTTGATATGTTAGAGTAAATGATAAATTTCATCAAATAGGCCTGCTGGGAATGCGGAATGAGTTTTAATGCTAAGTTTACAGAATGGCAGTTGCATATCAGTTTCTGAACAGTCCAACTTTTTATTATTTCAAGTGACAATTGCATCCTAAAGAGCCAAACTCCTTCTAGTAGTAAAGCCCTATATGAAGGCTCTATCAACTAGTTCTAAAGCAAAACATTGTTGCTGGTGTGTTACTCATGGAAAAATTATTTCTCTGGATACTTAGAATAAAATTGACCATGTATGTGAACTTGGGTGGGAATGGGAGATTTGGCACCAAGATGGATGTTACCATTTGCTGTCATCTTTATTGATAGTTTTGCCTTTTGTCCACTGACAAAATGTGAACAGATGCTCTCATTCTCTGAACAAAAATTGTTTAGTGTGTCTGAATATGTATATGTGTGGTGTGTGTGTGTGTGTGTGTGTGTGTGTGTGTGTTGAGATCTCTCACTGAACCTAGAGCTTATCCATTTATCTAGATGGGCCTAAACTAAGCAAATAGAGCCGGGAACCCTCTGTCTTCTCCTATCAGCACGAGGGTTACAGATCTGTGCTGTAGTGTTTGGCTGTTACACCAATGCAAGCTATTTAAACTTCGGTTCCTATGGTTGGGTGGCAAACACTTACTGATGGAGACATTTCCCCAGTCTCCAGACTGCTTAAAATTCTGAAGACTATTGGCTCAATTGTATTTAAGAAAATCAAAGTTATAGATAAATGATTTCAAAACAAAATTCAGCTACATAATTATTTTCAAATATAAAGAACTATTCAAGTATGAAGAACCACTAACTTGAATGTACCACTAACTATATCATGGTCTTAAACTCTATATCATTTTCCCAAATTTAGTTTCTCTTTCTTTACTTATTCTTAAAGCTCATATATATATATTATTTATTTATATATATTATTTTCTAACCTCTATCAAAATGAGTAAGGGTGGAATATCTACTTTCTAACAAAATAATGTACATTTGCAGATTAAATTTTTCTTTTCTTTAAGGAACTTTCTCTCATTGTCTTACATGCTGTGTCCTTTTTGTAAAGCTATTTATAATGATTATTTTGATTTATTTTATTTGAGTTTAATGAGTTTCTTTGGTTCCCAATATTTCTGGATATTTTTTGTTATTTTATTGAGACAAGATCTCATTTTGAATTTCCTGTGTAGCTAATGATGACTTGGAACTTTTGATTCTATTGTCTGCCTCATCTCTCACACTAGGATTACATATGTTTATAGACACGCTTTGTGAATTATATATATGTATATATATACATACACACATATACATATATACTTGGCTATAGTCTTTGTATGTTATATATTTTGTTTTCTCTGTTTTCTTACCTTATGATTCCTATGATATGCATGTTGGTCAAGCTCAGTCATGTTCTATACCTCTGAATCTCCTTTTAAAATTTTCAGTCTTTTTTGTTTCATGTTAGAGCTTGAATTACTTCCTCAACCCAACCTTCATGCACACAAAATATGCCTTTAGTTGTAACAACTGAGCTTTTATTTCATACACTTAAATATTAAAGTGACAGTTTTCTGTTCTAGAAGTATTAACTTGGATGTCTTAAAATCCGCTATTCCTTTTTCATATGTATAGTTTTATGATAATTTCTACTTAAGCTTTTTTCTATTTAATATTTTGACAATTTGTATGTTTTGTTTGTAAAGTTTAGCTATGTTTTAGAAGAAGGAGTAACATTTCTATGCCATTAATTTTGAAAGTCTTCCAATTTGGAATTTTTCTGTTTCTCCTTTGTCACACCCAGCAGTCACAATGGTATAGACAACACCATGCAGATTGCAAGCTCTTGTATAGGGAATGACTGACAATATTAATTTTTAAGGCACTTTATGGCATGTTGCTTTGGTTGGTCTGTGTCTTTATTAGGGTTATATTCCTGTGATGAAACACCATGATCAAAACCAAGTTGGAGCGCAAAAGGTTTATATAGCTCATATTTGCTAAATTCACTGAAGGAAGTCAGGATAGAAACTGGAGGCAGGGCTGGAACCCGGAGGCAGGAGCTGATGCAGATGACATGGAGGAATGCTGCTTACTGGATTGCTCTTCATGACTTGCCAGCCTGCTTCTTCTAAAACCAAGAACCATCGGGTCAGGAATGGCATCACTCATAATGGGTTAAGCCCTATCAATAACTAATTAAAAAAATATTTTAACCCAGATCTTATGGAGGCATTTTCTTAATTGTGGATCTCTCTTTTGGATGACTTTAGCATGTGTGAAGTTGACATGAGACTAGCCAGCACAGGCTGTGAATTGGCCCTTACTCTTTAACTTTCCTATAGAATACAGTAGTTCTAGACACCATGTTTGTGGAGCACATTCAATTTCATTATCTAGCTTTGAACGAGCTCTCAGTCTAAATATTGATAACAAAGCTCTTAACAAACAATGGCTTAAATAATAATTCATTGCCTTTGCATGTTCTCATCTAACAGTGGAAATCCATGCTAACACATTCCCCTCGTTTCTGAATTTGAAGAATTTCTATTTTTTGTTTTAGAGCTCAATAAAATATTAACACAATACATATTATCTGACAAATGTGTTTGTAGTTGGATTAGAATGTGGTTTTCATAATTGTTTCTCTTCAGTGGAGTCTCACTGGATATTTTAACCACACTTAAGGGCAAGCCCCAAACCCAGCAGTAGATGGCCAATTCAAAGCAAACTCAATCATTCTTTTGCTGACATTCTGTCTCACACTGCTTTTTTGGGGCATTTTATTTTTTTTTTCTTACTATTCTTTTTTCTTTTTTCAACTTTGGTTATTTTTCTTTCTTTCAGTGTCTCTGTGTGTTTCTTTTGTTGTTAAAAACTAAGTTTTGTTTATTGGCCTGTTTATTCTTTGAAGAAAGAGAAAGAAAGAGTATGCAGTTGGGTGGGTTAGGAGATTGGGAGTAGTATCTTAGAGGAGCTGGGAGAGGCAGATTCATGAGTAGAAGAATATATTGTGTGAAAAATATATTTTTTAATAATTTTAAGGTTTTTTAAAAAAAGTTTCACATACCAACTACAATTCTGCTTCCCCTGCTTCCTCCTACTAGCCCCCAGCTTCTCCCTCCCTACCCCTCATCCACTTCTCAGAGAGGGTAAGGACTCCCACAGGGAGTCAATATAGTCTAAATATCAAGTTGAGGCAGGACTAAACCCACCCACCATATGAAGGCTGAGCAAGGTATCCCTCTATAGGGAATGGGCTGCAAAAAGCCATTTCATGTACTAGAGATAAATCCTGGTCCCACTGTCAGAGGCCTAATAATCTGCCCAAGGCACACACTGTCTTCCACATTCAGAGTGCCTAGTTCAGTCCCAAGCAGGTTTCCAACTGTCAGTCCAGAGCCCATGAGCTCCCAGTAGCTCAACTGTCTCTGGGTTTCCCCATCATGATCTTGACCCCTTTGCTTATATAATCCCTCCTCACTCTTTTTGACTGGACTGGGAGTTTGGACTAGAATTCTGTGCCTTTTTAAAGTTTCTGTCACTTACTTTTTCTTTTTCTCATTTATTCATTGCTTTCTAGAGAGTGGAGTGTGGCCCTGCAATGGCAGAAGCACAATTGGTTACTAAGTTTTTAGAAGTCGTGTCCACTCCCATCAGAGAAATGGCAGGTTCTAGGAATTAAGTGTGACTTTTTGTAACCCAGAGTGTGTTAAATTGTGGAAAACTCTTTTGGTTTCCTTAACACTTTAACTATGTAGGGCTCCCTCCATCCCAATCGCACTGACCCTTTCAGTGAAAAGAGATAGACACACTGGAAACTCTTACCTGCGCCTTGGATTGTGTGGTATCCTCACCTACTCATCCACACAGGTGGCTCCAGTGGGCTTTTTTTTCCCATGAAGCAATATACATATAAAATACTTATTTTTTTCAGAATTTAATGGGTTTCATGAAGTCTGTTGGCAACTCCTTTCCTTGTTCCCCATCTAAGTCCTTTCTTTGTGTTTGGGATATACAGAAGACTAGAGATTAACACAGACATGCTGATGTTGATTAAGGTAGTATTCACAGTGGGGGCAGAGGGCTTGCTTTTTCTCTGTTAGGAAGTTGTTAAAGAATAAAAGAAGACAGTCATGAATGTACAGTGTTTGAATCATGCTTTTAGTTCATGTGGCCGTATCTGTATGATGACAAACATTTGTCAGGGAATACAGTGTCTAGTGTCATTAGTGTTCAGTGCTCTTCCCTTTCTATGTTGAGTCCCAAACCTTCCTTTCAAGTTAGGGGTGAGGGGTTTATATCAGCATTAATTATCAACTGACCAATGGGACTACTTAGTGGTGACTGGAGTTGGCCTGATCACACCAGTGGCCACTTGGATTCTTGGAGAGATAGCCTCAGTTTCTATCATTCCCCCAGAGATTGCTTTGTGTCTAACTGAGAAGGACCTGAAGACTCCTGGTTATTCTCAAGTGGGGGAGAGAGCCCAGGGGCTGGTACTGCTGTGGAAAATTCATGCCTCTTATAGATTTAGCCTTAATGTCTGACATCCCAGCATGAACAGACCCTGCATAATGTGATCTCTGAGTTACTACTGTGAGGAGGAAAAATATATTTCAATAAAAATTCAGTTTTGTTAGCTCAGTATGCCAGAGTAAAATTGTACCACAAAAAGAGAGTTTGCTAAAATTAGGATTGGTAAATAAATTTCATGTTTTTAATTAGTCTGGGTTAATTGGTAGTGGTGGTTTGGAATATTAGACTACGTTTAACATGAAACTTGGTAAGAAATAGAGAGCCTTGAAGAAGGCATTCAGTGACAGAGTATTTGTATGGCATGCCTGAGTACCTGGGTTTAATCTTTAATCAACACACACACAAACACACACACACACACACACACACACACACACACACGCACACGCACAAGCACACGCACACGCACATGCACACGCACACACACACAAAAAAAAATCCCTAGGAAAATTTTGCAATTATGGGGGATGTGGAGTATGAAATCTTCATGTTTTTTTGAGGTGGTAACTGTTAATGTGCATATTCATTATCAGTGATATAATTTCTAAATCTTTTACAATGCTAAAACTATATAATATCAAAAGTAGTTGAACACATATATGTATATATATCTATCTATATATATATCACTGTGGCTGTCCTATGGAGGCCAATAGCATGTAGCTATTTTAAAACAATAGACTTTCAATTAGTAAAGAATCACTTGGAATGATAGTTTGTGTACAGGCCTACATACTCTTACTTATTTCTTCTCACACTTAGTGGAGATAATCTGCATCTCTGTTTTTATCAAGTACTTTATTTTGGTATGAACTCTTTTCTATGGTTACTCAAAATATTTGCATCTCATTTCTTCTACTTATTATTATTTATAAAATTGTATTTCATGTCATTCACATTTTCTTTGTTAATATCTTTTTTTAAAAACACTTTTTATTTATTTATTTAATTATTTGCCTTGGTGTTTGCCTGGAACTGAAACTACAGACAGTTGTGAGCTGCCATGTGGGTGCTGGGAATCGAACCCGGGTCCTCTGGAAGAGCAGACGGTGCTCTTAACCACTGAGCCATCTCTCCAGCCCCCTTTGTTAATATCTTACTCATTACTCTCTTTGAAATAAAAGATTGGTCTGTTGTTTTTTAAAAATAGATAGCAAATTAGGACCATTTAGACTTGTGATATTGACAGGGAATGTCATATCATTTAGTTGATACATAAGGTCAATGATAACATGTCAGACTCCATGTTTTTTGTGTATTTTTTCTTTTCTTTCTTTTTTTATAGGTTTGTTTCCATTTTCTTTCTTTCCTTTTTTTGAGAGAGAAAAAACATGAAACTGGATGTTGGTTTTGTGCATGAGAAGAGACACACACTGCCAGATGCCACACAAAAGTTTATTCAAGGGAGTTACAGAGCAGGTACCCCGGTACCAGAGAGGGAAGCAGGGGAGGAGAGAAAAGAGACAGGTAGTCATGTGGCAGCTCCTTTTAAGAGAGCTGGTAGGCACAGATTTATGTAACCATGTCTGGGAGCATGCCCTGAGGGCATGCTCTGCTGGTGCCACGTTGGCTTTACCACGTGGCAGCTACATACCAGGAATTCTTACCTCAACTGGTGCCATGTTAGATATGCCATGTGGCTGCCGCCAGGAATTCTTACACTGGGTAGAAAGAGAGGTGGAAAGATCTAGGAATAGTTGATGGGAAAGAATATGATCAAAATATATCATAGGAAAAAATTTAACTAACAAAAAATAAAATCTAAAAAAGCTTTCAAGGTACGGCAGAAATGTAAGTTGAACTATCACCACCGATACTTTGTCTGGAGGATCAGGTGGGCATTGAAATGAGGTGTTTTACAGTTTATAATATACACCACCTTTCCCTCTATGAACAAACTTTGTTCTTCCCCAGAATAAATACTACCATATTAGAAACTTTATTGTTATAATACTAATATTCTAGCAAGGTTGTTTAAGATATTATCTGTATGAAAACTTAGTAGTAAAATAAACTAAATTATCTCAAGCTTAGAAATTCGTAAATGTGAGGATACAATAAGTACTACACCATTTACATACTGACATATTGTTTTGTCCTATCTTTAAAAAAATACACAAAATTGAATTTATTTTAAAACAAAGGTGAAGAATATGCTTTTATTTTCCTATGTAATATTTTACCTTTTCAAATATTACTGTGTATATTTCTTCTAAACATAAAAAGTGAAAAATTTGTTTCTTATCTAGGAAATAAAAATAATGTCTATTGTTTTTGTATAAGAGAAAAATTCTCTATGAAAGCATTATGCCTGTAAGTACACCAGCATCAATATTTATCTTCTCACATACTCATATGCTGAGCTCTACTGCACAGGGAGGGCTTGGAGGCAAGGCTTTGGAAGGTAATTCCACTTAGGTATGTCATGAGAGTAGAGTTTCTATGTCAAGATGAGCACCCTTAACAGGAAAAAAGCAGGACCCAGTCAGCCTAGTGACATTTCATCACACAGTGAAAGGCCATCTGCTAGCCAAAGCAATCTTCTCCAGACTTGAACTGTTCTAGTGTTAGATACTGAACCTTCCCAGTATTCAGAAATATGAGAAACAAATGTGGTTCAAAGCTGTATTTTATTCTAGCAATCCAAATTAGACAATAGTGAAATCCAAAGAATTTGAATGTGTGTTTTAGCATTTATTCAAGGAATTATATAATCCACTTACATATATCCCACAAGGTAAACACCAAAATTAAGACCATTATAACATCTCTAAGATGCAGCTTTCTTTGCCCTACTAAATATCTTTGAGAGACAGAGAGAGTCACAGAGAGAGAGAGAGAGAGAGAGAGAGAGAGAGAGAGAGAGAGAGAGAGAGTTAGAGAGTCACCAGATTCCCATGGTTTCCTTTAGTGCCTTTTTTACACTCATGAATTACTCAGATCACTGTTGCAAATGAATCAGAAGCAACTTCGTGTCTCTCTGTTTACTTCTGAATAATCATGTACAAGTACCAGGAAGAAGGGAGTGGCACAGAATACCCCATACATACTGACATCCTGCATTTCAATAGGGGTAAAAACACTGCCTTTCCCCTTCCTCTGGGTTAAGATTTATCACTTGCACCCCATCATCATGCATCATATTGTCAGTATAGATTAGACATGGAAAAAGCAGTAGTTGCTATGGTAAACCTCTTCATCTGAAGGGTTATACTTGAGTATACTTTTCATGTCTTGGTGGAAAGAGGAGATGACAAGGGTGAGCGTGGGAAGTGAGTTGTAATTCTTCCTAGTGTTGTTTTACAGTTTAGAACAAATTTAAGCCTGGTTGTGCTGGGCTGGGAAATTGTATCTCCTTTTCATTCACTTGTAGGCTTACTAGCTTTTAGTTTCCCCTGATGCAGATAAGGTTAGTGGCATGTGGACAAAAATGTAACAATCTCATTTGTAGCATTTAGCAATTTCTATAATGCTTCCACAGGGGCTGAACCAATTTCATGCCACTAAATGAGAGAGATGAACAAAATCAGATTTTACTAGCTGGTAAAGGTGGGTACCAGACAACTCAGAACTTAAGCTTTTACAGGAAAGGTTTTTGTGTAACTTATTTGTATAACTACATATACCACAATGTTAATGTATGATAAATTTGCTACATGATGCTTTGTAATAATGGGAAGCTTAATGTCTTCAGCTTTTTGTATCCAAAAGTGATGACCATTTCCTTAACAGTCATAAAATATTATGTGAATTGTTATGATTTATGTATTAGTTGCTCCTCTCAAGAGTTTGTAAGTTGAAGGCTTATTCTATAGCTGGTGACATCATCGAGCAGTACCAAGAAATTAACTAAATCTACAGGTTAATGAATGAAGAGTTCATTCTGAATGGGCTAATAGCATCCTAGTTGGAAATGTAGTTAGTAGGTGAGTCGGACTGTGTCTTTGAGGGGAATGATTGGTTTCTGGCCTCTTCCTTTCTTTTTGGTTCCTACTCATCATGAGCCTTTCTCCATCCACTCCTGATGTCATGATGACATTCTGCCTGCCTCACTTTAGATCCATGGCAATACGGTCAGCTGATAATGAACCAAACTATTAAAAATATGAGCCCAAATGAAACTTTCCTCTTTGAAGTTGATTTTCTTAGGTTTCACAACATACAACTAATATTCCAAGCCAATTATTAGTATCCACATTTTTGTCATATGATATATTTAACTAAACCTTCAATAATTAGCAGACATGTTTCACTTTTTTTTACTTGTTTCTATTATACACAACAAGAAGCTTCTATGATTCACTGATAATTCATGGATTATTTCTATTCTTATTTACAGCAGTGTCTCCAACTCACTGATAACACCTAATCTTAGACTAGATATTTGTAGAATTAGTCATCAAACAAATCTTCAAAGGAATTGAAATAATCATATTTTTTAAATAATTGTCATCAGTAGATTCTACTGCTATCTGGGATTCCACTTTAAAGATATATTTTGAACAGCGACCAAAACAAATTTCTTATGTTCTTGTTATTCAAGATTGTATGACACAGAAGTGAACAAAACAGGTAAAACTCTGCATTCCACCACAGCCTGTGTTTAGGAGAAGAAAACAACAAGCAGAGGACACAGTATGATGAATAGAGACCATGGCTGAGGATATAAAAGAGGTTAGAAAGGAGAAATTATAAATATGGGAATAACAATTTAGGTGATCAGACAGAGATGCTGCAGCCAGAGGGAAGAGGGAGCTTCCTGGGTCTTGATCTCTGTCTGTCTTAGTCTATGAATAAGTCTACTGAACAATCCACATACCCAAAGCTACTTCTAACATTTCTAAAGCTCTTGAATAGGAATGCCTTTAGTTGGAGGCTACAGATAAAAGAAAACACATTAATGATGCATTTGAGAGATAGAGTGTGAAGGGGACAATCTATAATGAGGTGGGAGAGAAGTTTTCTTTGTCTTCTGGAGAAAGGCCCACAGACGAGCAGGTCAGCAGTGACAAAAGGGAGAAGCAAGCCTATATTTTTCCTTGGATCTTTCTTCTTTGCTAATTTTTTTTAAAAAATGAAAAGGCTAAACATGGTGGAGATTTTATGTAAAGATTTTAAGATAATGAATTGGGAGTTGCTCTTAAAAGTTGGGACACATAACTGAAAATTATGACATACTCTCTCCATTTTCTGACTAAAGATATTTTCCGAGGTTTCTAGAAAACTACTATGAATTATAAAGAAAGTTGAAGAAAAACATAGAGGTATATAAAGTAGAGAAATGACTACAATTTTGGGGAAATATTTTGGTAAAATATAATGTTGACAACCTCTCAAAACCTATTGCTTACATTTTTTAAATAACTAAAATTAAACACTATTTGTAAGGCTTTATTTAGAACTTATATGGAACCTGCTATGAATGATAAAATACATATCTCAATGACTGGAAGTTTTGTCTTTGATTTTAACTTTCTAATGACTCTATTTCTATGAAAGAAATGTGGAGATGGGAATGAGACAAAGATTTGGTGAGATTCAAAACAGGTCTTTGCATCCGTTTTATGTTGGTGATTCAGTACCTGGGAATTCCAGTTGACTTAAGGATGTATATTTAGGTTAGTTAAGGTTAGACAAAGGCCATTTGAATGACTCACAAAAAGTTAAAGCTCATTTTATATGCTATTTATAGAGAGGCACACTCCAAATTGGTACTACCTGAAAGAGAAATTTTTATCAAAATACACAAATGCCTTTTTTCTCTTTGAACAATTCTTTGGCAGAGACTTTCACTTGAGACTCTTGCTTATAATCTTTTAGAACACAATATTTTACTTTTATTTTCATATTCAAGTTTAATATGAAAGTGTATTTAAAGAACTACTTAAACTTTATCTCACTCTCATTACAATGGTTACTAAAATAAGTCACTACAAATATTTTTTGGGCTTGTCTTTTTAAAATATCATGGAATCTTGGGAACTGTGCATGTGGTAATAGAAGAAAGGTTCATAAAAGGGAAAAATTATAGATACATAAAAATTTGGGAAGGTACACTGAAAGTACATAGAAATAATTAACATTAGGTAGTTTGGAATCATTAACATTAACTATCATACAACATATGTTTCTCTCTGAGAGCATCACTAATCATGTGTGTTGTTTTAAATAATGAGGAAAATTGAAATAACTTCTAAGAGTTCACATGTTGTCAAACCTGCTGCAATTTCTCCTCATGAAAGAAATTCTCAGACATTTATTCTCCATAAAATAAGTAAAGAAATCAATAGCCCTCTTATGGGTAGAAACTCTTGGGGTGGGCATATAAAGTTCATTAGTGTTCAGACATTTAATAAGCAAATGTCTGCTCGGCAACACCAAATGGCTTCAGGTCCTATTGAACAGAGTTCTCTTTTTAAACCATTGATGTGAAATGATTCTATTGACACCAGCTTTTGAAGAAAACCTTTAGTTGAAGGGAACTATGTCCAACATTTATCTCTATTGGTGGAATTTTTTTTCATCTTATTTATTCTCCTTTTATTTTGTATGTGAGAAGGAAAAAACAAAGTCAGATCAAACACATCTATGGAACAAAGCGCCAGGACTCACACAAGTGTGCTTGGAATG
Organism: Sigmodon hispidus; assembly: GCA_004025045.1. Classification (NCBI taxonomy): domain Eukaryota; kingdom Metazoa; phylum Chordata; class Mammalia; order Rodentia; family Cricetidae; genus Sigmodon; species Sigmodon hispidus. The sequence goes on along the minus strand of PVIH01015438.1, from coordinate 5,945 downwards.
GGAAAGTTTGGCCCCAGTGTGCTCTGAAAAGCTCTCATGCATTTTCCCATACCCTATGCATAGGCAGAACAGTGGGTGCTTCTGATAATAGAGCAAAGTGACCAAGAAAGGCATTCTTTGCTTCACCTCGAGTGTCCATACTTTTCTGGGAACTCACCTTAAGCTTCCTTCTCTCTGTCAGTTTCTTTCCCCTTGAAAACAAGTGGTAAGTTTTGGAGTGAATGTACTCAAGTGTAACTTAGCTTTGGAGACAGAGCAGTAACTTTCCATTTAAGATAGTTTTTGAAAGTCTGCTTCTAAATTGCTTGGACTGACTGTTTTTATTTCAAGTTATATCATGATATCAGTTGAGTAAAGACAGTTGGTGATGGCCTTCTGGACGTTGCATGGTTCTCTTCCCTTTGAAGTCAATGCTGGCTACATATCTGCCCTCCTTGGTCCTTTAATCAGTGTCCAGTCTGTCTGATGAGAATAGCCCCAGGATGGAGCCCAGTCCAAGCCATGGGCAGCACCCCTTTGTCCCTCTCACATGGATGGGACATGATTCCACAGGATTAGCCAACAATTATATGCTCTGAACTGATCAATTCAGTCAATTTACTGTGCAAAGTAAATTGATCCTTCAGAACAAAGGGTTCTGTCAGCAGGGAGCTACCTGAGAAAGCAGCATGCCTGTGTAAACACTTCTGTCCTTCCCCCAGTGTGGAGTGGCCCCGCGCCATATGGTGCCACTATGAACTTATTAGCTGACGGATTAACTGATCTCTGCATTTGGGATCCCCAGTTTCCAGCTGTGAGAATGATTGATGGGCTAACTACTGCTCCAGTCTTGGAAGTTATTTCCTCCATTTAACAGAGTCAAGAAGACAGAAAATTGCCCCCTTTGTAAATGCTAATCTCACCACTCCTTCGAACACCCAACATAGCAATTTATTCAAGGCAAAGTCTTAAAATTGGTATAGTGCACATCAAATGCATACTAATTAGCAATTTCTTTTGAAGGCTCCATCACTTATTAAGGGTCTCCTTTTCCATATGTTCATCATGCCCCACTTCACCCTTTAATTACAAAACAGCACTTTCAACTAATTGCGAGAAGGTATATTGTGCCTGGAATCTGTATTAAACACTATACCTTCTGATGCCTAATTTAGGGTCACATCGAAGGCAGACAGATAAGCGGGCAGAAATGCTCTCAACTGTCATCTGCAATTTTAGGCATACTTGGGCGTTGTCCAGATGAATGTTTTATCTACAATGGTGGCTAGGACACTCTTCAGTGGACATTGGGCAGGAAGAATGCAGTGAATATTAGGTTAACAATTGGATCCTTTCTAGATTACAAAGAATCTAACAGAAGCATAATAATATTTCATGTGTAACTTTGCAATTTCATCCATCACAGATGAAAGAAACCATGCAGTCTTACAAGACTGATCACTAGTCACTTCAGTATATATTAGAATTGTACTCCAGAAGGGAAAATTTGACAATACAAACTTGAAGGATGTGTTTTAAAAAGTATTTCCTGTCTTGTATAATAATGATGATGTTTCTTTATTAAAACCCCAGTCCTTCAGCTATTTAAATAGTTTTAATGGCTATTCAACTTATTTGTCTGCCACATACAGTCTGTCAACTTCAACTTCATTGTAACGCTGAATGATAAAGAATAAGACAATAGCTTTCTCAGGCTCTCTTTGCTCACATAGAGAATTTACTAATACTTCCTCCTTCTCAATGCTGGTCCTGCAGGTATTGGTGGAAGTTTAGGCTTCCAGTATACGAAGGATGCAAAATGATGATAGGATCAAATAAACCTCTTGATTTATGGTGGACAAAGAGCAGGTGAACTATGACCCACCCGCAAAGAGAAGTTCATTTTTCTTTTTCCTTTTTTAAAAAAATTATTTAGCTTTACTTACGTGCATTGGTATGAAAGTGTCAGATCTCTGGAACAGGAGTTATAGGCAGTTGTAAGCTGCCATGTGGGTGCTGGGAATTGAACCTGGGTCCTCTAGGAGAACAGCCAGTGCTCCTATCCCCTGAGCCATCTCTCCAGCCCAGAGAAGTTCATTTTCATAAGTGCTATGAAATAGACATCATTAGACACGCCCAGAAACCATTGAGAACCATCCATTCTTAGGTTAAGCTCATTTTGAGTTAGTTTTAAAAACTACTCCTAAATTTGCACTAATAGATGTGTAACATGGAAAGAATTTAAACAGCAAAACATTCCCCTTTCTTTAGAAAAGGAATTTTAAGAATTCATGAATAAATTTTGACTTTTTATTGTCTCCAGCCATATAACTTTGTCAAATCTGAATTTCATCTCTGTATAATGGTCATTAATACTTACTACTAATATTTTAACTTTAAAGTAATCAAGTTTGAAATCTTAACTTCAAATTATGTCTCCAACTGATATTGAGCTAGGATCTAGTTGTTGACTTTCTGAGGCTGTAACTTGGGGTTGATTTGCTTTTGAATTTCAGCTTTCTCATCTGGGACTTGTGATAGGACTGAGAACTCATGTGAGAGGCTTGGGTTAAATCTGGCTTGCTGCTGTGTGATTAGTTATTCACAATAACTAAGATAAAGAACTATGCTGGGTGCTAAATGACAGATGTCTCGAAGAGTAAAGTACATTATCATTCAAAGAAATATTTTACAGCCATGAAGAATAACTAATTCTTGCAATTTCAGAAATATAAACAAAATAATAGAACATTTTGTTAACTGAAATAAACAAGACACAAAAAGGCAAAGAATCATATGTCTTGTCTTATTTCTGGAAGTTAAAACAAAACTTGACCTGAATACTGAATACTAATTAACAAATGGGGAGGGGTGTGTATGTAGGTGAAAAACATAAATATAGGTTGGATCTGACCAGTATCCACTGCATTGTCCTTAGATATACCAAATGGAGACGTGTTAATACCTACTAATAGATAAGATACTCTTGTGCTTTTGAAGTAAATATACTCTGATAATTTTATACAAGTATAAAATGCATTTTGGTCATTCACTTCTACCCTTTCTTATCTGCCCCCATTTTCATGCATCTTCCATTTCTCTGTACAAATCCTCTTCCCACTTCCATGACATTTGTTTTGATTTTGGTTTTATTTTATGTCCAGAGATCTACAATGGAGTATGAGGAACTCACCTGCAGCCACCCATTGAAGACAATGACTCTGCTTCCCCAGCAACCATCCATAGCTAAAAGTTCCTCAAGGAGGGGTAGGGCCTTTTCCCAAACATGCCTGACCTTTGACAGGCCCCATTTTGCACAGACAATCACATCAGCTATGACTTTGAGAGCATAACAGCCACCTCTTGTCTAGAAGATTACATGTCAGTGCCTTTATCATCTGCCCCTTATATTTTTTTTCCCCACCATTTCCTGAAATGTTTGTTATCCAGGCCTTGGAGTGGTGTATGGCTGTCCCAATTTGGGCTGGATACTATGAAGTCATTTCTTTTCAGCATCATTGGCACGATAAACTTCTGCATTTGCTGTTGTTCATTCCAAAAGAGCTTTTCCCGTCAAGGCTGAGAGCCATATTTAGGAGACGATTTGATGACATACCTATTTAAGGAAAGAGCAGTAAGATGCCATTACTTCTCCAGCCACAAGTTTTGATCAGGTTTACAGTGGCACCAGGTATAAACTTAATAACATGGTCAATAAAATGGAAGGAAAATAAAAAATAGAATATGATATTCTGTCAATCGGAATAAAATATACTAAATATTACTTTGGTGAGTATGTCTAGAGGGTCAAATCAATAATTTTAAGATAACTTTGCAAAATTTAAAAGCTTCTTCTTTTAATAAACAATGAACTTCTGTACTGATGTTTTGAAATGCAGTGAATAACTTATCCAAACCAGGTTAAAAGGATGCTGAACTTATTTATGAAAAGCTGCTATAAAAGGGAGCCAGGTGTATAGATGTGGAAAGTATTATAAAGTAAGGATGATGTCATCATTTTCATTGGTCTTTTGTGTCAGCAAGCTTCTGTCCAGTTGAGGTTATATATTTATTTTACCAGACCTTCAAATATCTTGAACTATAATAAATAATCCCTTTATTTTAGCTTTGTGGGTTTGACCTTAATAAATGCCTGTATTATAAAGGGATTTACAATATATTATAATTAGGTTGGCTATACTCTGCTGGGACAGTAAAGAGGCAAGCCACAATTTACACTTCAAAATTAAACTTAAAATCTTGCTTCTGATTAAGCAGGCTAATTGAAATTTTCCAAAACAGAAGCCACAGGTAGTGACTCATACCTCTAATCTCCATACCCGGGAAGCTGAGGAAGGAGGATCACCAGGAATTTAAAGGCATCTTAGGCTACAGAGTGATTTACATTTTTGTCTGGACCGAAGTATTACTTTTAAAAAATCAGATTTATTTTTCTACTCTAATCTGAAGTTTCTGGCCTGGCCTTTCCATCCTAGCCCTAAGGTTTGAATGCCCTCAGAGCCCTGCTTCCACTTAGCCCCAAATGATCACACAAACGCTTACCTTAATTTCATGATGATCTGCCTATGACTAGGCATATAGTTTGCTAACTCTTATCTCTTAATCTAACCCATGATTAACCAATGGCCTAGTACCTTTTCTCAGAGCAGCATTCTGGCCTTCTTTCTTCTGTGTCTGCTGTTATCTCTGTTGTGACACTTCCTCTTCCCAGAGTTTTCTTAGTCTGGTAGCCCCACTCACACTTCCTGCCTCCTTTGGGCAATCAGCCTTTTATTAAGCCAGTAAGAGAGACAAGTAGTTACAATGTACCAGAACATAATCCCATAGTACTCAACCTTCTATTTTCCCAATTACAGCAAGTCTTCTAGACAAATGCTAAGAAGTCCTGCTTCTCTCTATATACTAGATGACTCCAGACTGGTCACATGTTTGGCAATGATAAAATAGTAACATAATGGTTTTTTTTGTTTGTTTGTTTGTTTGGTTTTTTTTTTTTTTGAAATTTAAAGAAAAAAATTTATTGAAGATCTGAAAAACAACTCCTACAAGATTGACTTTTTCCATAAAACTGTAGCTACACAATGCATTGGGTCTATCATGTTAAAACGTGCATTAGACACAAATACAAAAACCATGAAACAAGCCACCATTCTTTAACAATTAAGCAAAGATAAAATGCCTAAGGAACAACATGGATGACTTGCAAAGAATGGGCTCTTTAAGCACCATTAAAAAAAAAAAAAGAGCACAGATGGATGATGTTCAGTTATATACACTGAAGTGAACCTTTGGCACTAGGAATCAGAGCATTTTGTCATAGAGCATTAACACATATTATAAAAGTGCGTAGTGTCAAAGGAACAGAACCACCAGCATTCAAAAGCAGCTTTGTCAGCTAGGCAATAAAACACTCTACAGCATGTTTCTCTGTTGTCCATCACTGAATACACTGGTAGAAATTTTGAAATGCAAAAAGAAAGAAAGAAGGAGTAGGACTCCTTTTATTTTCTCTGTTTAAAATCAAACAGAAAACAAACATCAATTCTGTTATACACTAACGGTCTTCAAGGTACATCATTTGTACAAGAGAAGGACTAAGAACCAAACTGTTTACAGAGATCCAGCACGAGTGAGAGAGCAAGCTCCTCACACCGCTTTCTGGTGGTACTCAGGAGGAGCCACTTCATAATCACTGGCACTGAACAAAGTTGCAGAATTCTTTGCCAGGTACTTGAGAAAATCATGCAGATAGTTCAGTAATAAAGCAAGGCTCTTCTCATCTAGAGGTGTATAGGCCAACATTGCTCCAATTCGCACAAATAATCTCAGTAAATGTGGCGCTCCATACACCTGGGACATGGGTGCATCAGGGTGATCAGCAAGAATTTCAGCATACTGTGGTCTCTCAAATTTGTAGAGTAGCTGAGTGCCCAGCATTACATTGA
>PVIH01015437.1:22166-49775 GCA_004025045.1 Sigmodon hispidus | reverse complement strand
TCTGAGTTTGTGATACTTCGCTCAGGAGGATATTCTCCAAATCCATCCATTTGCCTGTGAATTTTAGGATATCATTTTTTCTTACTGCTGAGTAGTATTCCATTGTGTAGATGTACCACAGTTTGTTAATCCATTCTTCAGTTGAGGGACATCTAGGTTGTTTCCAGGTTCTTGCTATTACAAATAATGCTGCTATGGAGTGTGAATGTGCCTCTTTAGGGTATACACCACTTCACAAAACTCAAATCCAAGTGGATCAAAGACCTCAACTTAACCCCAACCACTTTGAACTTGTTAGAAAAGAAAGTGGGAAAAACACTTCTACAAATTGGCACAGGCCACCACTTCCTAAATATAACACCAGTGGCACAGGCACTAAGACCAACAATCAATAAGTGGGATCTCCTGAAGCTGGGAAGCTTCTGCAAAGCCAAGGACACTGTCAATAGGACAAAATGCCAGCCTACAGAATGGGAAAAGATTTTCACCAACCCTTTATTGTCTTTTAACAGCTTACCACAAGTTAGTAGCTTTTATAAGACTGGGACTTTAAAGTTTCATCCTTATTAAATTTGAGCATTTAAAACTTGGGTTGAAGATTCCTTAGCATCAAAATAAATCTTTAGACAAAATGGTTAGATATTTTATAATTCAGTTTTTGTTAACTTGTATATACCTTTATAACTATGGGAATGAATTATTATACAAAAAAAACCAACCTAGTCGAAAATATATTGAAGATTTACCATTGTCTCCTTAGTCTAAAAGTAAGATATAAATAACAAACAATGGATTCATTAGGACTAAGAAAGTTTATAGTTGCTGCCTTTCATCAATAACAGCCACAGGTGTTTCTTACTTTCCTTCTAGGCAGGTATTGCCTGTTAGGGTTTTCTATGGACAGAGGTGCCAACAGTTCAGTATTATTATTTTGGTTCAAAAAGATTGAATTTATTTATTTACTTGGTATTTATTTTTAAAATAAGGAAACTCAACATAATGAGCACACTAAGCCTTTTTCCCATTTCTGTCTCTCTTTTTCCCTTTTTATCTTAAAACTTTTTGTTTACTACTATACCTCATCCTCCAGGACCTCCAAATGTTTTCTTCCATTATACTCTTTCTTCATTTACAATCTTTGAAAACTATCTTTTGTTTTCTCTCAAGTTAAGTTCATTTCTATTGTTAGTGTTATGCCCAAAGCTTGACTCACAAAGAAACTACTGAAGCCAGAGATGTCTGAAACACAAACAGCAGGGTTTATTGGCAGCTCAGCATGAGCAAGACAGGGAGCATACTTCAAGCTTTTGTGATAACAGAGTAAGGAGTAGCTATTGTCTTTGGTTATAAGGGATCTTTTTTATAGGCAAAAGTTACTATCGCGCACAACCTCGCCAGCAAGGAACACGCAACACCGGATCCTTCTCTTTGCAGTTTAATCGGACATTTAATTATCTTCTTGTCTCTCACTCACTCATTCTCACTCTCAGACGTATGACGAATGACCACTCTCTCACGAACGACCCCAGGGAGGAAGTCTGCTCGTGGCTAAATACCCTCTGGGCCTCCAATCCGGGTAAGCCACGTGGACATTGCCCATAGGTCCTGAGGTGCCGAAGCAAGCCACCATCCTCACCTACAGCCAATAAGGAGTTGTTTACTTCTGAGAGCACTCACCATCCCATCAGGAAGGTGGAAGGCGGAAACCAGTGCCACCTTTAGGGCGTGGTACAATGCAGCTCCCTAGAAGTTACAACAAAGTTAGTTGCTTGGGAACAGGGTGCTGACATGCTACTGACTGGCTCATGCTTAGGTTTGGACCCCACCTGGATGGACCCCACCTGGATCCTACCTAGCATGACTGGCTTTTTTCAGAACTGGACACAGCAAGAATTTATTTCTCTCCCAAAGCTGGGCAGATGTTTTGGGCTAGTCTCCCAGAACTGGGCAAATAGGAATCTATTCTGTCAGAACTAGGGAGGTCCCCTTCTAGGTCTACTCTTTTAGGACATGTTATTTTCCCAGGACTGGTCAGACATGACTATTCTTCTCCCAGAACTGGACAGACACCCTGCCACGAGCCCATTTTTCTCCCAGAACTGAGCATCCCCCACCCCCACCAGAAATGTGAAACTAAACTCTTATTTTACCTGTTTATAATATACCTATTTAAATACAAAATGAGGTTTCGTAAGCTAAGTTTTCTCTCTTCATTCAGTGCATCGTTATCCTTCATGTGCTAATTTGTATTTTTTTTTCTTTCAAGACAGGGTTTCTCTATGTAGCCCTGGCTGTTTTAGAACTCACTGAGATTGAAGCTAGGACTTAGACACCAGCCTGCCTCTTCCTCCTGAGTGAAGGCATTACAGACATATACCACCACCACAGGTCTGTCTTCCCTTGCAGTTTAACATTTTTTATTCTGTGTCTAGAGCTTTGAATACTGTGCAGTGAGGACACTTTCTTTTCTGCTCTGATCTATCTTGTCTTCTGTATGCTTCTTGTACCTTTTAGCCTCCTACTTCTTTAGAAAATTTTCTTCTTTGATTATGTTGAAAACATTTTCTGAACCTTAGCTTGATTTCTTCTCCTACTTCTACTTCTATTTCTACTTCTTCCTCTCCTTCCTCTACATCTATCTTGTCTTTGCACTTTTCATAGTGTCCCAAATTTTCTGGATATTTCCAGTCAGAACATTTATTAGATTTGGCATTTCCTTGGATTGATGCATACATTTCCTCTATTGCATGTTCAGTACTTGGGATTCTCTCTTTCATCTACTACAGTCTGTTGCTGAAGCTTGCTTGCCTCTGTAGTTCCTTTTTGAATTTTTAAGTTTTTCATTTACTGACTTTTTTTTCAGTTTGGGTTTTCTTTATTGATTTTATTTCCAATTTTAGGCTTTCAAGTTTTCTTTACTTCTTTACTTCATTGAAATATTCATGCCTGCCATGAGAATTGTTGGGCTGTAGTGGAGATACATTGTCTTGACTGCTATTGATTGTGTTTACATTCTTGCAACTTGGCATCAAGGTTCAGGATGATTATAATTACTGATTTCTAATTCTTTCCGTTTGGTGAATATTTTATTGCTTTGTTTCTGTGTCCTCTCAGGATTTCTCAGAAATTACATTGTCTGTGTGTTGCCTGTTTCTCTGTCTTGTTCAACTGATGTGTTTCCAGGGAATGCCTTCTGGTGTTTGAGACTGAGTAACTGGGATGAGTTGCAGGAAGGAAGGTTGGAGGAGAAAGTCTCTGAGATCCCTTTGGGATGAAATCAGCAAAGGAAACAACAGGTTTCCTTCTACAGAGCTTGAGATGAAATTGAAGTTATTGGATTTCAGGTGCAGTAGGAGAGGTATGCATCTGTCTTCAACCTGCCTGTAGCCCTGAAAGAAATGGTCCTTTTCTTAGCAGAACACACCTGCTGCAATTGGGGTGTGAGAAAAAAGCAACAAGTGAGGTGAGATAAGGGAGGTTAGGAGGAGAAGGTATGTGGGATCCTCAGATGTGCATTTGAGGGTGGAGGAAAGCTGTCGCTGGCATTCTGTTGCAGTGCTGGGGATGAGATTGAGAGATTGAGTCTGGGGTAACAGGGAGAGAGGAGAAGTACCTGTGGGAAGACTACCTTGTTTCCTGGCAGGCATGGTTTATCAGGGTGTGTCTGTAGGAGTTGGAAGCCAGGAAACAGCAATGAGTGAGGAGAAGGATGTAATGAGGGAATGGTCTGTGGGATCCACGGGAGATGTGGACAAATGGGAAGGAAGGCTGCAGCTGTGTTTTAAACAATTCTGTAGAGGTGACTTTGGAAAGTTGATAAAATGATGACAGTAAAGGCCTACAGTTGAGCATATAATATAATTGTAGAAGAGCTCTAATAGAATAGCATCTTTAGCACTTTCTCTTGCCATTTATTTGTCATATTTTTATTACAAAAGGAATATTTTATGATAAATATTTCAATGAGTTCCCATCAGTTTTAAAAGATGTCTTTAAAATTCTGTCTCAGAGGACAATTAGGAATATATCATATATACTGAAAAAGTGTTTTATGATTAGGTGTGGTTTTTCCATTTTTTGTTTTATGAAAATTATTACTAAAAAGCCAGGCATTATGGGTGTATACCTTTTACTGTAGCCTTCAGAAGGCAGAAGTAGGAGATATCTGTGAGTTCAAGTCCAGCCTGGATGACATTGTGAGTTCCAGGACAATAATAGAATACTGAATATATAGAGAGTAATCATGTCCCTAAAACCATACTACAATATTTATTAGCATTGTTAAGTTTTGCTAGTGGTATGTTAATTGATTAATGTTTCATTTTCTCAGATGATAGTGAAAACATTTTTAAACATTTATGATATATTTTCCAGTGGTGTAGTTATATCTGTCAAATAGATGACATTGCATAAAACATTATAGTAGATTTTTTAAAGCAAGTTGACAGAATGAAAGCACAGTTACTCATAGTTCAGACTGCCACAAAATAGAATGCAATGAGCCAAAATACTATTATTTTTTACTTTAGAATTTTGATATTTTGTTTAGTAGTTCTTAAAATATCAATTATAAAACATTTTGCTAAAACAATAGTGAGCTGTATATTCATAGAAGTCAGAACTCTAATAATCACAGGCAACAATAGAAATATTTTTCTCATACTTGGAAAGTGGTAACAGAATGAAATGTAGCATGAAGAATTTCATCTTCAAGAGGTATTCTGGATGGATCTGTAGATAAAATAGCTTGATTTTCTGTGCTGCTAGGAATTTCTATAAATACACTTGCAGTGACTAAGGCATTTGGGGGCATGAAATCATCAATGATATTGTAATTTCTTTTACTTGTCTTCAAGGCTATTCAAAAAATAATAGTAACACATGATTCTGATAGTGAATTGACTCCTAACAAAATGGGAAGTGAGGCAAGCAAGAAAGAAGTATATTGACTATGATATATCTATCTGTTGTGGAGCTAATAATCTTCATGTAGATACTTGGAACATGACTGTCTTACATATTGGACTTTTTTCTAGCGTAGTACAATTTTTTTATAATTACAGTTTAAAAAATAGGGCTAGATCTTCTGTCCAATACTATTCAAAGTATAAGAATTGAATGTGAAAGATACTACAATACATACTAAATAATATGTATGTGTCCCTTGATAAAGTAAGACTAAACCTATCTATTGAAATCAATGACCGTTGAATAAAAATCTGCTATGTCAAGTAATGGCATTCACTCTTAGTACAATCCAGAGAAATTCTGTTGGATTAGTTATCATGGTGAAAGTAATATTAGTTTCAGTAAGGAACTCATCTAAATTTCTAAGTGAAAAATAATATGATTCTACAAATAATTAGCAGAAGGACCATCTCTACATATAGAATAGTCTCTTGCAATCAACTGCAGTATTAAGAAAAGAATTTTTTTTATGGTTAGAACACAGGATTTTTTCTTCTCTTCTTTTTTTTAGTAAGGGAAAGGGAAGCAAGGGAAGCAGTATTTACATTTCACAAGACTAGTATCTTCTCAAATGCAGGAAGTAATTCTCAGAGACAGTCTGTTACCCCATCTCAAGTCTTAGAAATTTAATCACTTTGGGACTCAATGACATATTTGCAAAATCTAGAAATATAATTTTAATAATGCCAGAGAAAAACCTAGCTTATAAAAAATAAAGGAAAACTGAGTATTTGCAATGTCATATAACTGTACCCTTTGTTGTAAATATGACCCCTAAACTTGTAATGAGTAGAGAAATCTGGAGTAAATTAATGTTCGATAAAGTATACTTAATATTAATTTCTCAAATTCATTTCTCAAATCACTTGTTAATTAATATTATCCTTTTTGTAAAAATAAGCATTTAATAAATTTTAAATCTGAAGAATGAAATAAAAATATTTTTGGTTTTGAAACTAAGCTTGTTTTGTATGTGAGTTCAGTCTTGTATGTGAGGAAATATGAAAACAACCTCATGCATTAGCCCCATCTTTCTATCCTGATTAAGACAGGGTCACCTTTTCAACTCTTCCTATGTTAGAAGTACTTTTAGGAATTCTTATAGACTCTGCTTCCTATTTTGCCATAGAAAATCTAAGACTGCAGGTGTGCTGCTACATTTGGGGTTATCTGGTTTCTGAGCATCCCAAGATAGGTCCTCTCGCCCACATGACAAGTGTTTCACTTACTGTGTCATCTTCCCAGCTTGAATAATTTCCTTTTGACAGATGACACAAAGCTCATTCTAAGCTTAAAAACAAGCTTGTATAAAAATCAGGATTAATGTGTAATTTATGATTGATTTAGAATATAAACATTATGGTTCCTCACATCCTTGAACAAAATAAAAAATTTTGAAGGATTTTTATTAATCAAATAAGGTAGATGCCTTGGTTTTCTAAGAAAGAAAATATTTAGAGAAATACACCCACACTTTGACTAAAGCATAATTAAACTGTCCTTAAAAAAGTGTGCCACTTCTTTTTCCTCCCTGATGCATTGAATCATCAAGAAATTGGTCTTTATATAGCATCTGTTTTACAGGAAAAACACACAAAAACCTATTAAATTTCTGTAAAACTTAATGTAAAAACTGTAAACTCTTAAGTAATGAAGATTATATGAGTGAAGATAATAAATCAATCCAGGTTTATTGAGGATATTGAGAGTTTTTAAACCTTTGGACCTGAGGTACTAAGCATAAATTAAACTGTTTAAGATTTATAATATCCTCCATGTTTATTTTACTGAGAATTATGTGAAAAGAAACCTTGTGTAGTGGCTATAGTTTTTATGACCAACTTAAGGCACTAAGTCCCACAATTCTTTTAATAACTTGCATAATTAAAAGTCACATATAAGGGATGCAATAATTTTTGAAAGTATTTCTTATATTTTTATTTCTTTGATGAAGGATTTTGTAAAATTTTTGATTAAATGAATAACTATTTTGATTAGACCATAGGCAAAGGAAATTCAGTGTTGGGGTTATTTTGAGAAATCTTCTAATTCAGTTTTAGATGAAAAAAGTAAGTGGTCAGAGATGTTAAATGAGATGCCTAAAGCTTTTAAGTTATTGGAACAGACAAATATCTTCATGTCTTTATTAGTGTTTGATTTTCTTTTCAGTGGGAAGATAATTGATACTTGAAAATGCCACTAAAGTATAAGCAAGTATAGAAATGTAATTGACATTTTTATTGATTAATAACAAATTTGTTTGTTCTAATGGTAAATGTTTATGGATGGTCTTTCTAAAATATGAATGATCAAATTTCCTTAAAGTTATTTGTAGAAAAAGAATTCTTTTAATTTTTAAGAAATGTATGGATATGCATATTTTACTGAACTGACATCCTGATCTATATTTATCTGACTTGGTAAAACAATATTTATTTGGATTTTTCTGGGCATTTAAAGAGATATAAATCCATTTATTAAATATGGTGTCATTTGAATGAATTCACTAGTGTCCCTTCATATTTTTAAGTTAATAAATGCCTCCTTGTAATGTAGGGTGTTACATGAAGAAATTACTTTGAATAAAATGCCAAGTATACATGCAATTGTCTTGATTTTACAGTAATATAAACTCACATTTTAAAGCTGTGGTTCTCAACCTTTCTAATGCTCCAGTCCTTTAATACAGTTTCTCTAGCTGTGACAAATTCTATTTATAAAATTATTTTTCTTTTTACTTCACAATTGTAATTTTGCCACAGTTATGAATTTCAGTTTAAATATCTAATACACAGGATATCTGATATGTGACCCAGAAAGGTGTTGAAACCCACAGGTTGAGAACTTCTGTTTTTGTTTTTGTTTTGTTTTTTAAGAACCTTCTACTGAAATTTTTATTGGAATTAAATTTAAATCATTCAGGACAAACTGACATAATAATTCATGTGTTGTCTAATTGAGAAATTCTGATCTAAAGTAAGAAAACCTTTGAACAAAGAGAAATAATGTATACCTCTTTATATAAGCTTATTAATAAAATCATATTAAAACAAGTTTACAAAAATGCATTCGATAAATCAAGCTACTATAATAAACAAATTTAACTTAAATAAACTTAAATTAAAAGAGCTGTTATCCATTAAAATTACAAACATAACAGTAAAACTTTTAATCTTGAAGCAAGAAAAATAACTGTGAAATTTCAATAAAATGAGAGTTTTATCAAAACACAAGTTGGTTCTAAAACTTTGTTCTTACTTGGAAATTTTAAACACAATATTAGTAATTAGTATTACTTATATTCTGTCCACCATAATAATAATATATAAACCAATTTCAAGTGATTTGCATTATTCCTTCACAAATGAAAGAACTGTTTTGATCAAATATATATCAAAATGTTATAGGACATTATCATAAGACAGGAACTTAAACATAGTTTTGTAAAACAAAAAAAAACCCAATAGCTATCTTAGCATACATTTAACATGTTCTAGCCTCCTGAATTTAGGATACATATGTTAGCATTTGAATATAACTCTGTCTATCTCAAACATATTACTTATTAGTAATTGAAGGACAAGTATTTTAAAGTAGCTACAAAAATATCTAATACAGAAGGAAAAATAAACTATTGCTAAAAAATTAAGTCTCAGGATATGAAATACAAATATTATCAACCACGAACAATATTTCTAAATTTGAAATTAGAAACTGGACAACAATAATGAAGATGTATTCACAGTTACTAAAGTGCAAAAATTAAAAAAAATATTAAATAAAAATATTTGCTATTACTTTTTACAAAGTGATATGTAGTTTATTGAAGTAGTATATTTTTATGAACTATTTCATTATTAATTTCCTCATAAACACAGAATTTGTATTTATGTCATACATTCTATAAACTGGTACCCTTCAAATGATCCCCATGTCCTCCAATTCCCTGTCAAATTCATGGTCCTAAGGCTGTGGAATATCAAAAGTATTCCTCATACCTATCCATATAAACTGTTTTCAATGGTTAACTTCTCATTAAATGTAAAACATTTTTAGATGCTTTAAAAAATCAGTTACTATTATTAAACAGAATCCATTGTTAATAAATAATGGGTAATTAGTTAGCTTTGTGAATAGATTATCATTATTTAAGCAAAAGAAAAAGTAGTAAATTCAGATGAGAACTTTAATAGAATTGAAAAGGCCATTAGTATTTTATGGATTTATTGGTTTCTCTCACTAGAAATATTGGAGAATCTGAGTTTTACTTGTAACTGCTGACATTTGTTCTAAAATGTCAAGATGCTGTTGTAACTTTGGAACTTAGGCAGGGACCTCAAAAGTCTATATTCTTCTCCAAGCATATTGTTCTGTTTAATGGTACAGGAGTAGAGCTAAGTGTATTTTCTTCAGTTAAAGTTCATATACAGTCCAAAGCATTTCGAATGTCCTTTACTGAAGTTGTATTTGCTTGACTTCACCATGATAAACCTATTTTGAGCATTAATAAAGTGGTTTTAACTTCACAGTGAATTCCTCCACCACACTTTCTATATAGCATATAATTCTGTAATTCTACAATTTTATTGATTATTAGAAATAATCTATGCCTTCCTGATAAATAGCTATATTCACAACTGAAGATATCTAAGTAACCATCTATTTCTTAGTTTGGTTCTATTAAAACCTTCAATTAATGCCTCTGATATATGCTTGACATGCATACACTAAAATTCAT
Organism: Sigmodon hispidus; assembly: GCA_004025045.1. Taxonomy (NCBI): domain Eukaryota; kingdom Metazoa; phylum Chordata; class Mammalia; order Rodentia; family Cricetidae; genus Sigmodon; species Sigmodon hispidus. The sequence goes on along the minus strand of PVIH01015437.1, from coordinate 40,069 downwards.
TTAAGTATTATTTTAGAATAAGATGTAGCTCCTCTCTTGATATTCAATATTTTTCATTCTAGTTGGATTTTATTTTTATCATGTCCTCATTTCAAACTGACTCATAATCCAGAATTATCCAAGTAAATCATATCAGGGAATCTATTATTGTCAAAAATGAATCAGTAAGAAATATTGCATTGCTCCTGTCTGAATGTAAACAGTCAAGGAATTTCTTCTGCATTTTCTATAAAAATATGAATAACCCATCTTATCTTTTTTACTTATGAGGAATACACACACACACACACACACACACACACATAAATTAAGAAGAGTGAATGCTTTTTGGTATGATGATTTTAAGTAATGTATGTTATTTTACTTTGTCATACTACAAGTTGATATGCCATGCTTTGTTGATATGGATAGGATGCTGCCCCTTTATTAACTTCTTAAAGAAGGAGTGCTTTGAGGAAAGAAAACAGAGGGGAGGGAAAACTGTTGTTGGAATGAAAAATAAATAAAATTAAACACATTCAAATGATGTATGACTGATCACCATTTTGTTCACTGACTAAACTGTTACAAAAAACACTTGCATGTTTCTGCAATAATGGCTTTATATGTCATCAACTGTCTGTTTTATAGTGTACTCCAATTCAAATTTACCCTCTCATGCAGACCAAAATATCCCAGCATTGGAGGGCAGAGGCAGGTAGATCTTTATGTGTTTGTGGCCAGCCCGGTATATAGACTTTCAGGATAGCCAGGGTTTTACACAGGGAAATTCTGTCTCAAAAAATTCTGTATTCCCTTTCAGCAATCCTGGCTTTCCTGTTATTCCAAATGAAATTAAGTATTGTTCTTTCAAGGTCCAGAAAATATTGTGTTGGGATTTTGATGGGCAGTGCATGGAATCTGTAGATTGCCTTTGGTAGAACTGCCATTTTTACTATGTTGATTCTACCAATTCAGGAACATGGGAGAGAATTCCATTTTCTGATATCCTCTTCAATTTCTTTCTTCAGAGATTTAAAATTTTTGTCAAATATGTCTGTTACTTCTTTAGTTATAGTTACTCCAAGGTATTTAGTACTATTTGCAGCTATTATGAAGGGTAATGTTTCCCTTAAAGAACCTCAGGAGGTAAAACCATCCCTGACTTCAAGTTATACTATAGAGCTACAGTAATAAAAACAGCCTTGTACCGGCATAAAAACAGACTTGTGGATCAATGGAAAAGAATTGAGGATCCAGACATTAAACCAAAAACTATGAACACCTGATCTTTGACAAAGAGGCCCAAAACATTTGATGGAAAATAAATACCATATTTAACAAATGGTGTTGGCATAGCTGGATGGAAGTGTGTAGAAAAATGCAAATAGATCCGAGCCTGTCACCCTGAACAAAACTCAAATCCAAGTGCATCAAAGACCTCAACATAAACCCAGCCACTTTGAACTTGATAAAAAAGACAGTGGAAAATACACTTCTACCAATTGGCACAGGCGACCACTTCCTAAATATAACACCAGTAGCACAGACACTAAGACCAACAATCAATGAGTGGGATCTCCTGAAGCTAAGAAGCTTCTGTAAAGCCAAGGACAGTGTCAATAGGACAATACAACAGCCTACAGAATGGGAAAAGATTTTCACCAACTCTACAAGTGATAGAGGACTGATCTCTAAGATATATAAAGAACTCAAGAATCTAGAGCCCAAAACCTTGAATAACCCAATCAAAAAATGGGGTTCAGATCTGAAAAGGGAATTCTCAGCAGAGCAATTACAAATGGCTGAAAGGCACCTGAAAAAGTGATCATCATCTTTAGCCATCAGAGAAATGCAAATCAAAACAACTTTGAGATACCACCTGACACCTGTCAGATTGGCTAAGATAAAAGGCACAGAAGATGGCCTATGTTGGAGAGGATGCGGAGCAAGGGGTACACTCCTCCATAGTTGGTGGGAGTGTTAGCTTTTTCAGCCACTTTGGAACACAGTATGGCTGTTTCTCAGTAAATTGAGAATCAATCTCCCCAAGGACCCAGCAATACCATTTCTGGGTATATGCCCTAATGATGTACAGTCATACTCCAAAGGCATTAGCTCAGCTCAACTATGTTCATAGCAGCATTATTTGTAATAGCAAGAACCTGGAAACAACCTAGATGTTCCTCAACTGAAGAATGGATTAACAAATTGTTGTACATCTACACAATGGAGTACTACTCTGCAGTAAGGAAAAATGATATCCTAAAATTTACAGGCAAAAGGATGGACTTGGAGAATATTCTCCTGAGCGAGGTATCATAAACTCAGAAAGATAAGCAGGGGACATAGTCACTCTTTAGTGGCCTCTAAACAAACAAACAAGAAAAAAGCCAAGCATGCCCAAGCTGCAAACCACAACCAATGAACAGCTTGGGATCAGAAACACCCTGTACTGACTCTTCAGATCCCACTCCAACTATAGGAGCACCTGACTCACTCTTGAGGGAGGGGGGACAAAGCTGGATTTGCCAGGAGTGGAGACTGAACTAAGCATTATTGGGTCAGTGGGACCATAGGACTGTCTGCTGCCTGCCCAGGGAGGGGATGGGGAGTTGTGGAGAAGAAAAAAAACGACCTGATGTGGCGGGAGGGGGAAGGGACCTTGAATAATGATATACAGGGATAGACAGAGTGACTCCTTTGTTAATAATAATAAAAATAATAATAATAAGTATACAGAAAAAAAATCTGCAATTCCCAAAAAAGTTCTATTTTTGCTAGGGCCAAAATAATCACCATATGGTTTAGGTATGAAGATATTGAACCCTCATTTTTAAAGGCCATGATATAATACAATTAGTTTTTCCTTTTGAAAAAAAGAGCAGAAAGAGTTTCAGAGTGCACAGAAAAAATAAAATAAATGTAGGGATGCAATCAAATTGTGATGATAAAAATTGACAAGTAGGCAATTATGAGAAAAAGAAAAAGAACTTTCCATGACTCTCTGTCATCTGCCTTGATTTTTTTCATGATTTAATGCAAACAATCTAATCTGCTTATTTTCATTTCCATTATTATTTTTTCTTTTTCTCTAGGCCATACTTCTTTAACATAAAAAGTGCTATATTTATTATAAACACCAAGATACTTTCTTTCATAAAGAACATATTAAAACTTTTTTGTAGCCTCCATTAAACTTATAAAACTTACATTCTAGTAACCTTCTTTAATATCCTAAGTAGTCTGTGTCTTAGTGTTATGTCAAATAAATTTCTACAAATTTTCTTAATCTTATATAAGTGATATTATTACATCATTAATATCTTTTCATGTTTTTTGACCAAATACATTGAATAGGACATATCATGTTGAGTAATATTTTTTAATAATGTTAAATTATTTTATGTTGTGGAAAATTTGTTTAATGATGCAAAGATGTGTTGTATTCTTTTATGTTGAAATTTTTCTCTTTGCCTGTTTAAAACACCTGATTGGTTTAATAATAACACCCAATAGCTAGTCAGGAGAGAGAATATGTTGGGTTGGCAGTAAGAGAGAATAAATAGAAGGAGAGAAAATTAAGAGAAAGGACACCAGCGCCCAACCACCTAGCAACATAGCAAGCCATGGAGTAAGAGGAAAAGAAGTTATGTCAAATAAAGATATAAGTTCAGAGGCAAAATGTAGAAGGGAAGTTTTAATTTAAGATAAGCTGCCTAGAAACAAGCCGAGCTAAGGCCAAGTAAGATTAAGGCTTCATGTACTTATTTGAAAGCTGCTTTGCAAGCCCCCAAAGAGTCGAAAGTATAGAGACTAAAAATAGCCAACATTCTGGCATTCCAACATGAGGCTTAAATTTCTACATCGGCCCCCCGAGAAGGCTGAAAAATAGAGGGTATGGTTCCTTTAAGAGTTTCTGCCATACAGTGAGCCCTTGAACAGTATATGTTAAGGTTAAGTAGGAACAAAAAGCTAAGTAAACGTGTCTGCCAAAGTACATTACACAAGCTTTCTATAGGTTTAATTGAGTTCCTGATCAAATGCACCTCTGACCAGAGACAAGGTTGAGAGATTTTGGCTTCGCTGTCAAGACCAGAGGAGTGAGTGGAGCCAACTGACAGAGTTGCATACCTGTATTAACAGTTTATACTTCACAGACATGGTCAAAAAAACAATAGAGATATCAAGTAAAAGAGTTCCAAATGGAAACCCTTTAGATAGATTCCAGGTGTTTAAAAATGGTATAGGCTTAAGAGAATAAAGAAAAAGAATATATGCAGTTCAGAAAAATAAATAGATTTAAAAATAGTAATGAAGTATTTAAAGAGAGAGTAAAAGTAATAAAAAAGAAAAAAAAGCCATGTAAGATGGGAAAGACGCAACGAGTCTGGATCTTGTATGATGCTATATATTGATTTTGAGTTTTTTGATTGCTGACAAGCAAAGGACAGCTGCTAATAGACCTAAAATTGAAAGAGGTACTTTTGAAATAAACCATGCTTTATAATTTAGAAATCCCTAAACCTTAAAATGGAGGTCAAAAACGTATTTGAAAAAAATGAAGCTTAAAACATGCATTTCTTTGGAAAAGAGGTTTTACTTTTTTCCCACAGAAGACAAGTGGCTATGGATTACTTTGTGACTGATTAGGATTAAGTTTGATTGAGGAAGATCTCCTGAATCTTGAGAAGTGATAACTATCAACAAAAGTGATAACTGGTCTTCCCAGGACTTGATAATTATCTCAAATTTTCTCAGGGATCCACTAATATGCCTTTATCCACATACAACAGAAAGCAATCTGGATGCATAAAATCACAAGAAATGGTGTGGGTGTTTGGGTTATGAATGTTTGTTATCATTTATGAGACTATAAAAATATAAGATAAAAAACTATTAATCTTAGATTCATGAATTGACATGGATTTTGGTATATTGATACAAAATTTAAAGATAATGTAGTGATGATTTTTTTCGTTTTACTTTATTTATTTTGTATTTATCAAAAATCAGTAAAATGAATTTAAAATGCTGAAAAGTTAACAATAACTATAAAAAAGATAAAAACTGTAAGCATGACTTATCAAGGGTGATAATGCAAATAAGATTGCTACACATATATGTGTTCAGCATTCCCTCTGAATTTTTTTTCCATCACTGTATATCCTTATTCAAGGTCCCTGCCCCCTCCCACCACATCAGGTCATTTTTCTTCTCCTCAACACCCCATCCCCTACCTGGGCAGAGAGTAGACAGTCCTATGGTCCCACTGACCCAATAATGTTTGGATCAGTCTCCACTCCTGGCCAAATCCAGTTTTGTCCATCCTCCCTCAAGAGTGATTCAGGTGTTCCAATAGTTGGAGTGGGGTCCGAAGGGTCAGTCCAGGGTATTTCTGATCCCAAGCTATTCAGTGGTTGTGGTTTGCAGCTTGTGCATGCTTGGCTTTTTTTTCTTGTTTGTTTGTTTAGAGACCACTAATGAGTGAGTACATCCCCTGCTTATCTTTCTGAGATTGTGATACCTCACTCAGGAGGATATTCTCCAAATCCATCCATTTGCCTGCAAATTTTATGATATCATTTCTTCTTACTGCTGAGTAGTATTCCATTGTGTAGATGTACCACAGTTTGTTAATCCATTCTTCAGTTGAGGGACATCTAGGTTGTTTCCAGGTTCTTGCTATTACAAATAATGCTGCTATGAACATAGTTGAGCTAATACCTTTGGAGTGTGAATGTACCTCTTTAGGGTATACACCCAGAAGTGGTATTGCTGGGTCGTTGGGGAGATTGAATCTCAATTTTCTGAAAAACTGCCATATTGCATTCCAAAGTGGCTGAACAAGCTTACACTCCCACCAACAATGGAGGAGTGTTCCCCTTGTTCCACATCCTTTCCAACACAGGCTATCATTTGTGCCTTTTATCTTAGCCACTCTAATAGGTGTTAGGTGGTATCTCAAAGTTGTTTTGATTTGCACTTCTCTGATGGCTAAAGATGAAGAGCACTTTTTCAGATGCTTTTCAGCCATTCGCAGTACCTCTGCTGAGAATTCCCTTTTTAGATCTGTACCCCATTTTTTGATTGGGTTATTCAAGGTTTTGGGCTCTAAATTCTTGAGCTCTTTATACCTTAGAGATCAGTCCTCTATCACTTGTAGGGTTGGTGAAAATCTTTTCCCATTCTGTAGGCTGTCGTTTTGTCCTATTGACAGTGTCCTTGGCTTTGCAGAAGCTTCTTAGCTTCAGGAGATCCCACTTATTGATTGTTGGTCTTAGTGTCTGTGCCACTGGTGTTATATTTAGGAAGTGGTCGCCTGTGCCAATTTGTAGAAGTGTATTTCCCACTCTCTTTTCTATTAAGTTCAAAGTGGTTGGGATTAAGTTGAGGTCTTTGATCCACATGGATTTGTGTTTTGCACAGGGTGACAGGCTCAGATCTATTTGCATTTTTCTGCACACTTCCATCCAGCTATGCCAACACCATTTGTTATATATACTACCTTTTTTCCATTGAATATTTTGGGCCTCTTTGTCAAAGATCAGGTGTTCATAGGTTTTTGGGTTAATGTCTGGATCCTGTATTCTATTCCATTGATCCACTTCTGTTTTTATTCCAGTACCAGGCTATTTTTATTACTGTAGCTCTATAGTATAGCTTGAAGTCAGGTATGGTGATACCTCCTGAGATTCTTTTGTTGAGTAAAATTGTTTTGGCACTCCTGGCTTTCCTGTTATTCTGAATGAAACTGAGTATTGTTCTTTCAAGGTCCATAAAATATTGTGTTGGGATTTTGATGGGCAGTGCATTGAATCTGTAGATTGCCTTTGGTAGAATTGCCATTTTTACTATGTTGATCCTACCAATCCAGGAACATGGGAGAGCTTTCCATTTTCTGATATCCTTTTCAATTTCTTTCTTCAGTGATTTAAAATTGTTGTCAAATAGATCTGTTACGTCTTTGGTTATAGTTACTCCAAAGTATTTAATACTATGTACAGCTATTATGAAGGGTAATGTTTCCCTTATTTCTTTTTCAATTCTTCTATCTTTAGTGTATAGAAGGGCTACTGATTTCTTGGAGTTAATCTTGTATCCTGCTACATTGCTGAAGGTGTTTATCAGCTGTAGCAGTTCCTTGGAAGAATTTTGTGGGTCACTTATGTATACAATCATATCATCTGCAAATGGATATACCTTCACTTCTTCTTTTCCAATTTCTATGCCCTTAGTCTCTTTTCGTTCTCTTATTGCTTTAGCTATAACTTTGAGAACTATATTGAATAGATAAGGGGAGAGAGGACATCCTTGTGTAGTTCCTGACTTTAGTGGGATTGCTTTGAGTTTTTCTCCATTAAGTTTGACACTGGCTGTCGGCTTCTTGTAAATCGCCTTTATTATATTTAGGTATTCTCCCTGTATTCCTGTTCTCCAGGGCTTTAATCATAAAGGAGTGTTGGGTTTTGTCAAAGGCTTTTTCCGTATCTAAGGATATGATCATGTGGTTTTGTTCCTTTAGTGTCTTTATATGATGGATAACATTTACAGTTTTTCATATGTTAAACCAGCCCTGCATTTCTGGGATGAAGCCTACTTGATTGTGGTGGATGATATCTTTTATACATTGTTGTATACAGTTTGCCAAGATTTTGTTTAGAATTTTCGCATCAATATTCCTGAGGGAAATAGGTCTGTAATTCTCCTTCTTTGTTGTGTCATTGAGTGGCTTGGGTATTAGGGTGATTGTGGCCTCATAAAAGGAATTAGGCAACATTCCTTCAGTTTCTACTGTGTGAAATAGTTTGGGGAGTAATGGTAGTAATTCTTCTTTGAATGTCTGGTTGAATTCAGCATGGAAACCATCTGGACCAGGGCTTATATTTTTGCGGAGGTTTTTAATGACAGCTTCAATTTCCTTAAGGGTTATAGGCCTGTTTAGGTAATTAATCTGATCTTCATTGAATTTTGGTAGATGCTACCTGTCCAGAAAGCTGTCCATTTCTTCTAGGTTTTCCATTTTTGTGAAATACAGATTTTTAAAATATGATTTGATAATTCTCTGTATTTCCTGGGGGTCTGTTGTTATGTTCCCCTTTTCATTTCTTATTTTGTTGATTTGAACACTCTCTCTCTGTTTTTTCATTAGTTTGGCTAAGGGCTTATCTATCTTGTTAACTTTCTCAAAGAACCAACTCTTAGATTCGTTGATTCTTTGTATTGTTCTTTTTGTTTCAATTGTATTCATTTCAGCTCTAAGTTTGATTATTTCCTGCCATCTACTCCTTCTAGGTGAGCTCGCTTCTAATTGTCTAAGGCTTTCAGCTGAGCTGTTAGGTCTCTAGTGTGGGATTTCTCAATGTTTTTCATATAGGCATCTAGTGCTATGAATTTTCTTCTTAAGACTGCTTTCATTGTGTCCCACAAGTTTGGATAAGTTGTGGATTCATTTTCATTGAATTATAGGAAGACTTTGATTTCTTTCTTAATTTCTTCCTTGACCCAGAGATGGTTCAGCTGATTGATGTTTAGTTTCCATGAGTTGGTAGGCTTTCTTTGGGTTTTGATGTTGCTGAACTCTAACTTTAGGCCCTGGTGGTCTGATATGTTACAAGGGATTATTTCTATTTTTTTGTATCTGCTGATATTTGCTTTATGACCACTTGTTTGGTCATTTTTGGAGAAAGTTCCATGAGGAGCTGAGAAATATGTACATTCCTTTGCCTTTAGGTGGAAGGTTCTGTAGATATCTATGAAATCCTTTTGCATCATAACCTCATTTAGACTCCTTATTTCTCTGTTGACGCTCTGTCTGGTTGATATATCCAGGGTTGAATGTGGGGTATTGAAATCTTCCACTATTAAGGTGTAAGAATTGATGTGGGATTTGAGCTTTAGCAGTGTTTCTTTTACATATGTATGTGCCCCTATATTAGGGGCATAAATATTTAAGATTGAAATCTCCTCTTGACCAATTTTTCCTGTGATGAATAAGTAGTGACCATCTTGGTCCCTTTGAATTGCTTTTAGCTTAAAGTCTACTTTGTTAGATATTAGGATTGCAATCCCTGCTTGTTTCTTAGGACCGTTTGACTGGAAAATCTTTTCCCTACCCTTTATTCTAAGCCTGTGTCTGTCTTTGCAGTTGAGGTGTGTTTCTTGTAGGCAACAGAAGGATGGCTTCTGTTGTTGTATCCATCTTGTTAGTATGTGACGTTGTATAGGAGAGTTGAGACCATTGATATTAAGGGAAATTAGTGACCATTGGTTCATATTTCCTGCCATTTTTGGTGGCAACTTGTTTATATTTCCTTTCTCTAGGGTATTCTTCTGTGGACTTATTGATTGTTTGTGATTTCATGGTGGTATGTGGGGTCCTTAGGTTGGAGTTTTCCCTCTAATACTCTCTGTAGTGCTGGATTGGTAGATATTTTTTCAGTCTGACTTTGACCTGAAATATCTTGTTTACTCCATCTATGGTAATTGATAATTTTGCAGAGAATAGTATTTTAGTTTGGCTGCCATACTCTTTTAGAGTCTGTATAACTTCTGACCAAGCCCTCCTAGCTTTCATCGTTTCCATTGAATAGTCAGGCATTATTCTGATGGGTCTGCCTTTATATGTCTGTTGGCCCTTTTCTTTTGCAGCTCTTAAAATTTTTTCTTTGTTCTGTATGTTTTGTGGCTTGATTATAATGTGGTGTGCTGACTTTTTTTGGGATCATATCTATTTGATGTTTTCTAAGCTTCATGTATCTTTATAGGCATTTCCTTCTTCAGGTTAGGAAAGTTTTCTTCTATGATTTTATTGAAAACATTATCTGTGCCTTTGAGCTGGTATTCTTCTCCTTTTTCTATTCCTATTATTCTCAAATTAGGTCTTTTCATGGTGTCCCAGATTTCCTGAAAATTTTGAGTTATGGCTTTTTTAGTTTTACTATTTTCTTTGACTGATATATCAGTTTGAGCTACTGAGTCTTCCACTTCAGAGATTCTATCTTCCATCTCTTGAACTCTGTTGGTTATACTTGTATCTGTGTTTCCAGCTTTTATCTTCAGGTTTTCTATTTCCATCTTTGCCTCATTTTTGTGCCTTTTTTATTGCTTCTATTTCAGCTTTTTTTTCAGCTTTTATTTCCGCTTTTATTTCAGCTTTTAGTTCCTGGCATGTTTCTTTCATAGATTTGTTCATCTCTTCCAATTTTTTATTTGTATTTTCTTCTATTTCTTTAAAGCTTTTCTTCATATTTTCTTTGAGAGCTTCGATGATCATCAAAAAGGAATTTTTGTTGTTGCTTCCTTCTGTTTACTCTTCATTGCTCGCTTCAGGTCTTGTATTTGTAAGATCGCCACGCTCTTCTAGAGTTACCATGTTGTTCTTTGTATTATTATGTAATTTTTTGCACTGATGTTTGCCCATGGCTTCAGTGGTTCAGGATTAGTTGGCTCCTAGTCAGTTGTGGCACTCAGGTTTGTGTGCCTCCTGTCACCTCTCTGGTCAGGGTCTGAGTCTACCCTTCAGGTACCCTTGTTTTTGTCTGTTTGCTCAGTTCGATGTGGTGGAGGGTAGCCATGCAAATTCCCTCAGCAGGAGCTGTGGGTATGGTGACAGGCAGAGTTTATCTGCCCCCTGCTCCAGAGTGCACTGGGACTGTGCAGACAGCACTTGGTCTTGGAAGTGGAACCAGAACTGATGGGAGCTCAAGTCTCCCTCCCTGGCTGGGATATAGGTGCTTGGGCCTGGTGACTCCTCCTCACCTCTGGGCGGGGTCTGAATCTGTCCTTCTGGGACCCCTGTAGTTGTCAGTTCCCTCAGTTCTATGTGGCATTCGGTAGCTGTGCAAATTCGCAAATTTCCTCAGCAGGAGCTATGGGTATGGTGACAGGCAGAGTTTATCATCCCCCCGCGACTCCACAGTGTGCTGGGACTCTGCAGACAGCACTTGGTCCTGGAAGCAGAACCGCGTGATGTTTTTATAAAGGAAGCATTTTATATGTTTCTACAGTTTCTACAATGATTGGGAATTTGACACATAGTGATTTTCCAGGACAATTTTTTCCCTTAGTTTTCTTTTTTGCTAATGTAACCTGTAAAATATTGTTATCCTTAAATCCTCAACTTACTTTAAATGCAGAATTTTAACTAGATATGGTAGAAATCAAATAGGTCTCCCTAAATGTTTACAAGTATAATGATACTCACCAGGAGTTTTCCAAGTGGAATTTCCTGTTTGGTGTAAATGAAGTAGTTTAAGACTTTGCTTAATATTTCTATAAAATTTTAAGATTAGGATAAACTGCAATTTTATATTGTGCCAGAGAAGCTGTTCTTTTCTCTGATATTTTTTTCATGAAAGACCAGTGCTAAACATTATTATACCTGAGCTTTCTTCTCTTTGTTGTTCATTTTTATTTTTGAGATGATAATGTAATCATAATAATTTTCCTTTCCTGTATCTTCCTCTGAACACCCCCACATACCCCTCCCCACTGTCCTTCAAATTGGTAGCTTCTTTATTTACTAATCATTTATATATATATATATGTATGTACACATATATACCCATTTAATATGTATAATGTTACTTGTATTATCAGTGCTGACTTTTTGGCACAGGTTAGTCGATTGGATTTCTCTTCCCTAAGTAAGGCCACCTCTCCAACTCTCAGCTTTCCCCAGTTACTTTTTAGGTCTTTGTGGAGGGTTAAGACTTAATGGGCTTTATTCTTTTATTATTATTATTATTATTATTATTATTGTTATTATTATTAACAAAGAAGTCACACTTTCTATCCCTGTGTATTCTTATTTAAGGGTCCCTTCTCCCTCCCGAAACATCAGGTCATTCATTCTTCTCGACATATCCCCATCCCCTCCCTGGGAAGGCAGCAGACAGTACCATGGTCCTACTGACCCAATATTGCTTAGTTCAGTCTCCACTCCTGGCAGATCTAGTTTTATCCCCCCTCCCTCAAGAGTAAGTCAGGTGTTCCTCTAGGAGGGAGTGGGATCTGAAGTGTCAGTCCAGGGTGTTTCTGATCCCAAGCTGTTCAGTGGTTGTGGTTTGCAGCTTAGGCATGCTTTGCTTTTTTCTTGTTTGTTTGTTTAGAGACCACTAATGAGTGAGTACATCCCCTGCTTATCTTTCTGAGTTTATGATACCTCGTTCAGGAGGATATTCTCCAAGTCCATCAAATTGCCTGTGAATTTTAGGATATCATTATTTCTTACTGCTGAGTAGTACTCCATTGTGTAGATGTACAACAGTTTGTTAATCCATTCTTCAGTTGAGGGACATCTAGGTTGTTTCCAGGTTCTTGCTATTACAAATAATGCTGCTATGAACATAGTTGGGCTGAGTGAATGCCTTTGGAGTTTGACTGTGCATCATTAGGGTATACACCCTGAAGTGGTATTGCTGGGTCCCTGGGGAGATTGATTCTCAATTTTCTGAGAAACAGCCATACTGTGTTCCAAAGTGGCTGAAAAAGCTAACAGTCCCACCAGAAACGGAGGAGTGTTCCCCTTGCTCCACATCCTCTCCAACATAGGCCGTCTTCTGTGCCTTTTATCTTAGCCAAACTAACAGGCATTAGGTGGTATCTCAAAGTTGTTTTGATTTGCGTTTCTCTGATGGCTAAAGATGATGAGCACTTTTTCAGGCGCCTTTCAGTCATTTGTAATTCTTCTGCTGAGAATTCCCTTTTTAGATCTGTACCCCATTTTTTGATTGGGTTATTCAAGGTTTGGGGCTCTAGATTCTTGAGTTCTTTATATATCTTAGAGATCAGTTCTCTATCACTTGTAGGGTTGGTGAAAATCTTTTCCCATTCTGTAGGCTGTTGTTTAGTCCTATTGACAGTGTCCTTGGCTTTACAGAAGCTTCTTAGCTTCAGGAGATCCCACTTATTGATTGTTGGTCTTAGTGTCTGTGCTACTGGTGTTATATTTAGGAAGTGTTCTCCTGTGCCAATTGGAAGAAGTGTATTTTCCACTGTCTTTTCTATCAAGTTCAAAGTGGCTGGGTTTATGTTGAGGTCTTTGATGCACTTGGATTTGAGTTTTGTTCAGGGTGACAGGCTCGGGTCTATTTGCATTTTTCTACACACTTCTATCTAGCTATGCCAACACCATTTGTTAAATATAATATCTATTTTCCATTGAATGTTTTGGGCCACTTTGTCAAAGATCAGGTGTTCATAGGTTTTTCAGTTATTGACTGGTTCTTCAATTCTATTCCATTGATCCACAAGTCTGTTTTTATGCTGGTACCAGCATGTTTTTATTACTGTAGCTTTATAGTATAGCTTGAAGTCAGGTATGGAGATGCCTCCTGAGGTTCTTTTGTTGAGTAAAATTGTTTTGACACTCCTGGCTTTCCTGTCATTCCAAATGAAAATGAGTATTGTTCTTTCAAGGTCCAGAAAATATTGTGTTGGGATTTTGATGGGCAGTGCATTGAATCTGTAGATTGCCTTTGGTAGAATAGCCATTTTTACTATGTTGATCCTACCAATCCAGGAACATGGGAGAGCTCTCCATTTTCTGATATCCTCTTCAATTTCTTTTTTCAGTGATTTAAAATTGTTGTCAAATAGGTCTGTTAAGTCTTTGGTTATAGTTACTCCAAAATATTTAATACTATGTACAGCTGTTATGAAGTGTAATGTTTCCCTTATTTCTTTTTCAGTTCTTCTATCTTTAGTGTATAGAAGGGCTACTGATTTCTTTGAGTTAATCTTGTATCCTGCTACATTGCTGAAGGTGTTTATTAGCCATAGCAATTCTGTGGAAGAATTTTGTGGGTCACTTATGTATATAATCGTATCATATGCAAATAGAGATAGCTTCACTTCTTGTTTTCCAATTTGTATCTCCTTAATCTCTATTCATTCCCTTATTGCTTTATCTAAAACTTTGAGAACTATATTGAATTGATAAGGGGAGAGAGGACATCCTTATCTAGTTCCTGATTTTATTGGAATTGCTTTGAGTTTTTCTCCATTAGGGTTGATACTGGCTGTAGGCTTCTAGTAAATCACCTTTTTCGTATGTAGATATTCTTCCTGTACTCCTGATCTCTCCAGGGCTTTAATCATAAAGGAGTGTTGGATTTTGTCAAAGACTTTTTCAGCATCTAAGGATATTATCATGTGGCTTTAATCCTTTAGTTTGCTTATATGATGGATAACATATACAGTTTTTCATATGTTAAACCAGCCCTGCATTTCTGGGATGAAGCCTACTTGGTTGTGGAGGATGATATTTTTTATTCATTGTTGTATACAATTTGCCAATATTTTGTTGAGAGTTTTCCTATCAATATACATGAGGAAATTCGTCTGTAATTCTCCTTCTTTGTTGTGTGTTTGAGTGGCTTGGGTATTAGGGTAGTTGTGGCCTCATAAAACAAATTTGGCAATATTCATTCAGTTTCTACTGTGTGAAATAGTTTGAGGAGTAATGGTAGTAATTCTTCTTTGAATGAGTGAGAGAATTTGGCACTGAAACCATCTGTAACAGGGCTTTTATTTTGGGGGAGGCTTTTAATGACAGTTAAATTTCCTTAAATGTTATAGGCCTGTTTAGGTAATTAATCTGATCTTCATTTAATTTTGGTAGATGGTACCTGTACAGAAAGCTGTCCATTTCGTCTAGGTTCTCCATTTTTTTGGAATACAGATTTTCAAAGTATGATCTGATAATTTTCTGGATTTCCTGGGGGTCCATTGTTATGTCCCCCTTTTCATTTCTGATTTTGTTGATTTGAACACTCTCTCTCTGTTTTTTCATTAGTTTGGCTAAGGGCTTATCTATCTTGTTAACTTTCTCAAAGAACCAACTCTTAGATTCGTTGATTCTTTGTATTGTTCTTTTTGTTTCAATTGTATTGATTTCAGCTCTAAGTTTGATTATTTTCTGCCATCTACTACTTCTAGGTGAGTTTGCTTCTAATTGTCTAAGGCTTTCAGCTGAGCTGTTAGGTCTCTAGTGTGGGATTTCTCTAGGTTTTTCATGTAGGCATCTAGCGCTATGAATTTTCCTCTTAAGACTGCTTTCATTGTGTCCCACAAGTTTGGATATGTTGTGGATTCATTTTCTTTAAATTCTAGGGAGACTTTGATTTCTTTTTTAATTTCTTCCTTGACCCAGAGATGTTTCAGCTGAGTGATGTTTAGTTTCCATGAGTTGGTAGGCTTTCTTTGGGTTTTGATGTTGCTGAACTCTAACTTTAGGCCCTGGTGGTCCGATATGTTACAAGGGATTTTTTCCATTTTTTTTTTGTATCTGGTGATATTTGCTTTATGACCAATTATGTGATCAATTTTGGAGAAAGATCCATGAGGAGCTGAGAAATATGAATATTACTTTGCATTTGGGTGGAAGGTTCTGTAGATATCTATTAAATCCATTTACATCATAACCTCTTTTAGACTCCTTATTTCTCTGTTTAGTCTCTGTCTGATTGACCTATCCAAGGTTGAAAGTGGGGTATTGAAGTCTTCCACTATTAAGGTATAAGAATTTATGTTGGATTCAAGCTTTAGTAGTGTTTCTTTTACATAAATAGGTACCCTTTTTTAGGGGCATAAATATTCAGGATTGAAATCTCCTCTTGAACAATTTTTTCTGTGATGAATAAGTAGTGACCATCTTGGCCCTTTTTAATTGCTTTTAGCTTAAAGTCTACTTTGTTAGATATTAGGATTGCAATCCCTGCTTGTTTCTTAGGACTATTTGACTGGAAAATCTTTTACCAATCCTTTATTCTAAGCCTGTGTCTGTCCTTGTGGCTGAGTTGTGCTTCTTGTAGGCAACAGAAGGATGGCTTCTGTTGTTGTATCCATCTTGTTAGTGTGTGAAGTTTTATAGGAGAGTTGATTCCATTGACATTAAGGGAAATTAGTGACCATTGATTGATATTTCCTGCCATTTTTGGTGGTAACCTGTTTGTATTTCCTTTCTCTGGAATATTCTTCTGTGGAATTATTGACTGTGGTTTCATGGGTGTATCTGGGGTCCTTAGGTTGGAGTTTTCCCTCTAATACTCTCTGTAGCACTGGATTGGTAGACAGATATTATTTCAGCCTGACTTTGTCATGAATTATCTTGTTTACTTCATCTATGGTGATTGATAATTTTGCAGGGTATAGTATTCTAGTTTGGCAGCCATGCTCTTTTAGCATATGTATAACTTCTGACCAAGCCCTTCTAGCTTTCATCGTTTCCATTGAATAGTCAGGTGTTATTCTGATGGGTCTGCCTTTATATGTAAGTTGGCCCTTTTCTTTTGCAGCTCTTAAATTTTTTTCTTTGTTCTGTATGTTTTGTGGCTTGATTATAATGTGGCACACTGACTTTTTTGGGGGGGTCATATTTCAGAGATTCTATCTTCCATCTCTTGAACTCTGTTATGCTTGTATCTGTGGTTCCAGCTCTTTTCTTCAGGTTTTCTATTTCCATCTTTGCATCATTTTGTGCCTTTTTTATTGCTTCTATTTCAGCTTTTAGTTCCTGGCATGTTTCTTTCATAGATTTGTTTATCTCTTTCAATTTTTTGCTGTATTTTCTTCTATTTCTTTAAGGGAATTTTTCATATCTTCTTTGAGAGCTTCAATGATAATCATAAAGGAATTTTTGTTGTTGCTTTCTTCTGTTTCCTCTTCATTGCTCAGTTCAGATCTTGTATTTGTGCGATTACCACTTTCTCTGGAGTTACCTTGTTGTTCTTTATATATATTTATTTATATATAAAGTTTTGCACTGGCTTCTGCCATGGCTTCAGTGGTTCATGATTAGGTGGCTCCTGGTCAGTTGTGGCACTCGGGCTTGCGTGCTTCCTGTCACTTCTGAGAAAAAGGTTTGCTCAATCTCTACCTCTGCTCTGGGCAGGGGACTGAATTTCAAGTCTTCAATCTTTCTCTGTTTGACCAATTGGAGTCAGGGTTGCAGCAGGGCAAATTTCCTCAGCAGCAGCTGGGGGCACCGTGGCAGTCAGAGTTTATCTCTGTCTGCTACAGAGGGCATGGGAACATGCTCTGCCGACAGCACTTGGTCCCCTGGGCTTTATTCTTAATTTTAAATAAATACCTAATCACTCTGTGTGTTGGCACATATCTTTAATCCCTGCACTCTGGAAGCAAAGGAAGTTGGATCTCTGTGACTTTGATTCTATCATGGTCTAGATAGCGATTTCCAGAATAGACAAAGCTGTTACCCAATGAAACCCTGTCTCTAAATATTCCCCACATTATTAATTAGGAGAGGCAACTAGATATGAAAAATATTTTGTTGTCTGTAATCACTTCTGAGTGATCAGGAGAATTTGGTGGTAAAAAGCAAGAAATAATATAAGGAGCATAGCATATCCTCACCAAGAAAAGCTCAGGGGTAAGTGGGAGGAGGGGAAAGAAGGGAAACTGGTTTGTATGTGAAAAAAAATTTGAATAAGAAATATCAAACAATAAAAGTTGTGTTGCCACAAATGATAACTAACCCATAATGTAAACATATCAAAACATTTTTAACATCAATCTGTAAGGTAAGAAAGTAATGTCTTTTAGAAACCTTTCAATCAGAGTCTGCAATTTTAGTGTTAGATTGCTTTTAATCAATGAAACTAATGTAGTACTTTTTCCTTCGTTAATATACCTTTGGCTTATAAATAAAACCCACAATTTTATTCAATCTCTGCAATGCCTTTTATATGTTATAAAATATGAGAGACCTTGAATAAGGATATACAGGGATGAAAAAAAAAATTCAGAGGGAAAGATGAACACAAAGAAAATATAGGTGTAGCAATCTTATTTGTATTTCCACCCTTGATAAGCCATGCTTATCATTCTTATCCTCTATATAGTTATTGTTAACTCTTCCACATTTTAAATTCTTTTTACTGTGTGTTTGTTTTTTTTTT
>PVIH01015437.1:0-22066 GCA_004025045.1 Sigmodon hispidus | reverse complement strand
AAACTATTTTAATAGTCAATGCATTTCTATCCCCTTTCTGATTTTTGTCAGCTTTTTATGTGTCAGTATAATGCTTAATAAACTGGCTTTACTGAAATGCACTAGGTTGAAACAATAATAAATGGAAAAGAGCAGTTTTGCCTTAAATGTCTCCCAAGAGAAGCTATAGCATAATAATATAATTTAACTTGTCTTATGGAAAACAATTTTTCTATGGAAAGTATATTTTTGTTTAGAAAGTCATAAAGTGAAAGATATTCTACATATCTGAATATAAGAATACCCAAATTATGCACATTTGTGTATTGTGAAAGTATCAACCAAATATTAAGTAGCCTTATATCATATGATTCATAAGGAAAAGTTATTAAACTCACTATGAACACATTGATAAGTTCTTTTAACACAATTCTTACATTCTTTGCAAAGAGGATGATTTTCCAATTTAATTTTGTAGCAAATTCAAAAATGAACTTTCATTTTGATTCTGTCAGATCATGTTAAAATACTCTCAAACTAATATTTCATTTTATATTATCTATATAACATTTAAAAATAGTTATATAGATCTATTCTGTAAACAAAATGAATACTTAATACTTTCATTACTCGTCATTGAAAGAAGTAAATTTTAAGATATTGCCTACTGTGTTATAAAAACTAATCAAATCAACTAACTCTGTCATGAAAAAAATGGCATAATTGACCATGTCAAGAAAGAAAAATCAAAGGTTAAAAAGGCTTTTGTTAAAACAAATAACTAAATATGAAATTCTAAACTCTCAGTTCCTATGACAACTTAGCTATAAGTCTTAAAAAAAATGTTGATATTTTTCTTTCTGCTATTATTTGTTTTGTTTTTGCCAAACAAATGTGACTCTTCTTGTATGATTCAGAACAAACTACAGTTTGCATTCAAGTCCTTATTACCAATTTTATAATCTCATATGCTTGAAGAGTGCTTAAAAATTGTACTCAAAGCTACAAAATTTTATTTATTAAATTTCTCATTCATTAAGAAGAGGTATCTTCTTTAATTAGAAAAAAATCAGCAGACCTTATCCTGGGATATAGCTCAGTGCCAAAGTGCTAAAAAGCAATATCAAAGACCTTTGAGTTTACTAAGGACAGCACACAGAAAATTAAAGCATTCATACTTTGTTTATATGTGTTTACTTAAAAAATTAAAATATTTTTCTAATTAAAATAATTTGACTATCTTTCATTGGAATATTCTACTGAAGTATGAATTTATGAATTTGAGTAAAGTTAACAGAAGTTAGCAGATAATTATAGACATTTTTCTCAAGAGCTAAATGGAATAAATGAAGAAATTTATTTTTCTTATTTCCTTATGAAATGTTCAGATTGCTTCTTCTGTATTTCTCTGTCACTTGTAACAGCTGGAGAATACTGGCTGAGTGCTTTTCAAGTGTTAACATGTAGTCAAGTAATCTTGAATTCTTCTTCCACTGTAAATTCTGCTTTTGTAGGTTTGACATGTGTCAAAATATGACCTCTTTAACAAACATTATGTGATGGTATTGAACAAGTACTTAGTGCATAAAAAATGTTCTCAGTAGTAATACACCCTACTTTAACCAAGATATTATTTGGTTACTTGTTTGTCCCATATTCAATTCAGGAAATTGTGATGTGGGATATTGTTTTGTACACTGTGAATGTGTTTTATTGCCATTTTTATTTTTTATTTATTTTTTATTATTATGAATAAAGTCATATTTTTATCCATATATCTCCTTGTTCAAACTCCCTAACACTTCCCACCCCTCCCAGTCACTCTCTCTTCTCCCCATCACTTTATCTCCTTCTCAGCTTGACCTATGGTTCAGGCTCATTATCAATTAGCCCTTACAACTTTACTCAACCCATTCTTATTAATCTATGTATTGCCACATGATTCCCTGTCTTTACCTGTATTCTATTACATTTTGTCTTCTGAGTGGCTGTCTGCAGTGTCTCCCCTTTACCCTTCTTTGTGTTTATCTCTGCTTAGATTTCCCATCTGCCTTCAAGATGCCTTGCAATAGACCAAAACATCCATAATCCAAACAAACAGTTTGTAATTAATATAAGCCTTTGTGTGATTATTTTCGACTAAGCAGCTGCTGGACTGCAGGTCCAGACCTCAGGACAAGGCTGGGCCAGAAACTTCTGACTACTATCTATACACTTAACTCATAAAAACATATATACATATACATAAGTATATTGATATATTTAGATAGATACACACTTATATTCTGATCTACAGTGTTTTTACTGCTAGTCTATGTATAGGAACCAGAATTAAACAAAGCAGAGTTGTATAATATTATATGGTTCTATTGCTTGGATAAAACACAATGACTAAAAAGAAAATTAGGAAGGAAAGAATTTATTTAGCTTATGTTTTGTTTTTCTACATTATGAAAGGCCAAGAATGGCCAGTGCTAATGGTGCATCCTCAGTAGCAGTTGAAGCCCCAGGATTGAAGGCATCACACAAAACATTAAGGCCTGGAATCAGGAATAGAGCCTATGAGAGGTTACTAATGAAAATACATTTCATTCAGAGCAGAACAATTTCAGTGATTTCAGTATTCTAGTACCATAGGACAACCACCAGGAACAGCATCAACATTGGAGTGGTGTTGGCAGGAGGCTTAGAATTGAAACTGTCCTTTTTGGGGAGAGTATGTGGGGGGTGGGGTTGGGGAAGGCTGAAAGCAGACTGGGAGGGATTGGGAGGCTGGAAGGGAGGGTGAGCAGGGGAATACATAGGAAAAAAGACACTTTTTAAAATTAAAAATAAAATAATAAAAAACTTAAACAAACAAAAAACAATAAAAAGGCAAAAATAAAAGCAAAAAAAAAAGAATTGAAACTGTGTATGCTTCAAAGAGTAGAGCATAGAAGTAACATATGCCTTTTGAGTCCAAAGTATCATTAGTGGATTCCAGACATTAGATCGTTGGAGTCTTTTTGCTCCAACTGGTCAACATCAAATATCCCTGCAAAGCAAAGTTTTGCTTTAATAGTTCTGGTATTTTGTTAATCACAGCTGATTCTTCAGTCCTAACTAAACAGAACCACAGAACCTTAATTCAAAATAACAATTGACCCCAATAGAATCTTAAATTTCCCTCTGAAATTTTACAAGCCGGGTTTCCATCCTATGCACTGTTTTCAACATTTGGATCTTCCAACTTCTCACATAACTCTTAACATGGAATGTCTCTTATTTCTCAAATTTCCAAAGTTCTTTCACAATTCCCTCTAAACCTTAGTCATTTATGCCATAACAAAACCCTACTTAATTGGTATCAACTTTTTTTAGTTAGAATTTTTATTACTCTGGTGAACACCATAACCAAAATCCAAGTTCTGGATGACAGAGTATATTCAGTTTACACTTCTATATTACTGTTCAACATCAAAGGAAGTCAGCTCAGGAACATAAATAGGGCAGGATCATGGAGGTTGATGAAGAGGTCATGGAGTGGTGATGCTTACTGGCTTGCTTCTCATGGCTTCTCAGCCTGCATTCATTTACAGTCCAAAATTACCTGCCTAGTGAAGTGTTGTTAGTTGTTTTTTGCTCTTTTGTAGGCCCAACACCCAGCTCCTAAATAAATCACACAAAGAGGCTTATTAATTATAAATGCCCAGCCTTAGCAGCTTGGCTTGTTTCTTATTAGTTTTTCTTAAATTGTCCCATGTACTATTTGCCTCTGGCATTTTTCTTTTCTTAGTTCTGTATATATTACTTTCACTCTTACTCTCTGGCTGGTTATCCAGCTGGATGGCTGGCCCCTGGTATCCTCCCTCTTTGTTCTCTTGATCCTTCCATTTTCCCTCCTAGATTTCTGCTTCTATTTATTTTCTCTGCTTGTCAGCCCTGCCTTTCTTTTCTCCTGCCTTGCTGTTTTCTGTTCAGCTCTTTATTAGATGATCATCTTAAATCAATTCATTTCCATTAATCTGTCTGCCACGTGGCTCGGCCCATGACTCACCTGTGTTCCTTACATGCTTCTTCTTCGGGAGTCAAATGGAGACTAACTCCACCCTTCTCCTACCTGCCTGTCCTCTGATTCTCCACACATTTCTATGGTACTCTACATAGGCAAAACCAGTTACTTTATTTACATCATACAGAGAACATTTCCACCACAAAAATATATATTCATTTGGTACTGGCTGATGGGTTAATTTTAAATCACGTTCAAAATTGATTTTAACTTAATCCATTTTTGTAAGTACTATGTTGAGTTTTAAAGAACTCTACATGTTAATTATAGACTCACAATGTGCTTATCTCTGTGCACATGTTCACATTCATTTTTGTGCAAGTATTATGGTGAATTACTTTTTACTTGTGATGTTAAGTAGAGAAATAAAGTAATTTTAACTTACAATAAAATTACAATATATATATCAAAATATAGAATTTTATTTGAACTAAGTGTTGAGGATATGGCTAAATATTTAAAAATTAGAACATTTTGATGCAATATAGCAGAGAACATTCTTAAAATATATGAGACCTTTGGTTTAATCTTTATCATTATAAATAAATAAATTTAAAAGGAATAAGGTGGTCATCTATGACTCAACATTCATGGCCATTTGTCAGTATTTTTATCAATAAACACATTTTTTTAAAAAAAATTAATGACTATTCACTGCAAAAGGAAATTTCTCTTAAGTTGGATTCAGCCCAATAAATGTATATGAACAAAAGTATTAAGAAGGTAGTTTAACATCATGACCATTTTCTAAACAACTGGTATGTTCTGCTAGGGACTACCTCCCCACTCATGATATTTTGCCATGTTTAGAGTACTTAACATAAAATCCCTCATGTAGAGCAGTCCCCAAATCCAAACATAAAATGGTAGATTACCCCTGTAACCATCATGAAACTATACCAATGGACAGACAGCACTTAGTTATTTAAATGACAACTAAGTGATATTAATTTCTTCTTGTAAGTGGAAGTTTGTCTAAACCTGTTTCTGATATTTCATATTCTAAACAGAGTCCTTAACACAGCAATAGCTTAGCTACCCATTAAATGAAAGTGAATTTGTCCCTTTCTGGGTTGCCCTTTATTTCAAATATAAAATACTCACATTCATTGAAAAGATTTCCTTATTTAAGATTTTATAAGCTTTTGAGTATTCTGGTTTAATAACTGGCATGATATTTATAAGCTGAAAGATTAAAATTGAGATTCATTATTTTCTTATTGACTTATTTGTTCTATTTTCAGATACTCACTTTTTCAAATCACACATGTTCAATGCCTGGCCTTCCTTTGTGGAACTGATTTTAAATTTATTTCAAAATTCACGTACATATATTTTATTACTTTTGTACAATTGAACCATAAGTTAATGTCTTCACTGATTCTACATTATCAAAACCACTGAAAAGTTATTTAAAAGTTAATAATAGGTGTAATGATCCCTCCTAACTTGTCAAATCACCTTACCAATAGCAGTGTTGTATATTTACATATGCAGTTTAGAATAAGCCTACACATGTCTATGAAAAGTGATCATTATATGTCAATAGAAATTTTATTAAATCTCTAGTTGAATTAAAGTAATATTAACATCTTCACCATATTGGATGTTCTAACGCAGAGGAGGTGCTCTAGGATATTATTCTTTTTTTCTCATGTTGTATATTTTTAACAGTGATTTGCATTTAGATTAGATTTCATTTTTCATATTTATGAAATTGCTATAGTAATGATACCATCATTAAAAATCCATGTAATGACATAAAAAGGGAGAAATAATGGCTATGTAGATCCTTTTTTACTCATCATAATGATCTGTATCTGTAGAAAGAAAGATACATTCTGACTCTCTCTCTCTCTCTCTCTCTTTCTCTCTCTCTCTCTCTCTCTCTCTCTCTCTCTCTCTCTCTCTCTGTGTATGTGTGGTGTATTTCTTATGACTTCTACACAATATATTTATTCAAGTGCAATGATTAATATTCTGGCTGTTAGTCTAGTACAGAAGTATAGTTAGGAAAAAAAGACATTTGACGAAAAGTATCCAAATCCATTCTGTTTATTTTGACACATTGTAGCAAGTAAGGTTATTGCAAATCTTGTACTTGCATAGAGACACATGAAAATCTCAAATGTTGAATAATTGCTACTACCAAGAGAAAAATATATGTAGGTGAGGATATTTATGTACACATACATACTCACTCAAATGCACATTTTGAGAAACTGTATCACAAAAAGAAATGCCTCAGATCTTGTCTCTTCCAGGTTTTCTATGTTCTGTCCTAACTTTCTGTTGACCCAAAACAGGAAAATGTTAGTCTACAAAGGAGCTAATGAGGTATAATATGTAGGAGTCAATATCAAAGTCTATGTAGCAGAACAACAACAAAAAGTTCAAAATGGCTTCAACCTAGCTAAAAGGAAGTGCAGAGACATCTAACATTTTGACAAAAAACTCCAACACAGAATTCTGTTTTTATAATTTTTTTCTTTAAAAGCAAAGGAAAAATAAATACTTATGAGACAAACAGACTGCATTGAAATCTACTGCTAGTAAACTTGTATTAT
This sequence comes from Sigmodon hispidus, assembly GCA_004025045.1. Taxonomy (NCBI): domain Eukaryota; kingdom Metazoa; phylum Chordata; class Mammalia; order Rodentia; family Cricetidae; genus Sigmodon; species Sigmodon hispidus. The sequence continues at coordinate 15,469 of PVIH01015437.1, read as the reverse complement.
AAGAGATTTCAGGATAACTTCAAAAAAAGAAAAAGAATTATGGAGTCAGACCCTTAGATCAACACAAAGGGAAAATGCTTGTAAAAATAAACTCAGGTAAAACAAAAGTAATTTTCTTAAATCTTAAAATAAATATACTTTAAATGTAATAATAAGACAAATAATAATGAACAATTAATGTTTGTGAATAGCATAAATTAAAGACAGCCACACTATGAGTTTCAAAAGTAGTAATTGGGAATATATTGTTCTAAATGCTACCCTGAGTGTGAAGGGAAAAAAGAGCAGTGTATAAATAAAGAGAAAATTGTTACATTTGCCCTAGTTCACCCAACATCATAGCAGTCCCTTAACAAACACTTGATATTTAGTATCATATAACTGTAACCACAAATTACTTTAATTTTTCTCTTCATTAATGCCAGGTGGCTTTTTAAAAGTAAATGAGATAGAGATGAAAATTAAAAAGAACACTAAAACACTTATTTTCTAATGAATTTAGCTGTTGCTACTAATAAAGTTGGTATTCAAAAATGGTTAGTATATTTAATGTTGTTTTAAGCTTGGTCATCATTATTTTCAAACTGACAATTTATTAAAATAGCAATTCCATAATCTATTTTATTTAAAAATTGATTTGAATCTTGCATTTTATTCTTCTGGGATATTGAAAATGGCAACTAAGAATATTTTTAAAAATCAAAACTTTTATAAGTAAAGATTTAGATGAAAATGTATATACACATTTTAAATGTAATTCGTCTCTAAATTCACTAATTTTGAGACTGCATTTGAAGTCAAATGAAATACATTCTATGGTTTCAATAGTAAGCTACAACTTTCAGACTTCAGTGGATATAATGTTTACGGAACTTGATAAAAATTATTTAATAAAAGAATACATGTTTTTAAGTTTTTTATATAACTGAAATGCATGCATTTTCAGTTGGTTTTAAAAACTTTCTACAATCCCACACAAGATCTCTCTTTCTTCATGTATCATTTGCTCAAACTTCTTCCTATTTTTCTTCATAAATATTTTTAAAAAATTGAAGAACAGAGGATCTTTTCATCCCCTCTGTCTTCTTCCCTTCCTCTTCCTGGCCTTTTTATCATATTAAAAAACACAAAGCACACAAATTTCATCCCTTTTCTGATGAGGATGTATCAGGATGGAAACAAAACTTAGCCTTTAGATTTCTCATATCATACTAAAAAGAATACTTGGAAATCTGTCACATTATTGAATGCTTGAGCATATATACATATACATATATATATTATTAAGTTCTTCAATTCCAGATTACACTGTATTTGGATCTTAAGTTTTATCATTTTTTTAACTAGGGAAATGCACTCAATATCCCCTCCTACAATGCATGATAAAAATAAAAATTTAGCCTCACTACTGAATAGAAACTGATGGTACTTGGATCAAATGAGCTGAAGCCAGGGGAACTGAAGGCTAAGCTTCATTTTGAAATTTTCTTTTCTTTTATGTAATAGCCAATTTTATTTAGAATCTCAGATGATTTAAGCCCAGAGAACCAAGAGAGATCATTTAAGCAAAGTTCTCAGGAGTTCAAGCTGTATAAAAACCACAAGGACAAACTTCATTTGCCAAAATATGTTTTTCCATAGATGCATATAAACAAATAGCAACAACCAGTTTAATAGATAATGTGAAGTAAACTCACTTCTATTTGCTACACCTGGAGGAGCACAAAAACAAACATTCCAAGAATAATCTCATGCTTTGAGGAAACTGAGGTCCCAAGACTCTTGTCTTGCTTCCTTGAAGTTGTCTCATAAGAACTCAGAATTCTCAACTGACTCTATTCTTGCACAGTGTTCAGCAAATTACTAATCAAGAAAATGCAGAAGTTTTCTAACAGGTGAAAAGTTTTTATTTTTACATTTTAAAGAAACAAAAAAGATTTTATTTGAATACATGAGCTTGTAGCTACAATATAAATTTTAATAAATTATGTAGATTATATATATTTTATTTTCACATTCTTGTAGAGTAATATTTTGGTTAAGGCTTTCAATATCTGTATAATTATAATTGTTTTAATACTGAGCAATAACAAGTTGAAAATTAAAACCCACATTTCCTGGTCGGGTTCTGGTTCCAGGACCAGGTGCTGTCTGTGGAGCATGTCTCCACACACTTTCTAGCAGACAGAGATAAACTTTGGCTGTCAGGGTTCCCCCAGCTGCTTTTAAGACAAGGGAACTTGCTCAGCCACTCCACCTCCAACTGCTTCAACAGAGAAGGACTGAGGATTCTGAAAGCCGAACACAGAGGCTTCCCAGAGTGAGGAGAGGACAGCAGGCACCAGCATATGAATCCTTGCCAGGGAAAATTGTGTTCTGGTCGGGTTCCGGTTTCGGGACCAGATTATGTCTGTGGAGAGTGTCTCCACACACTCCATAGTGGACAGAGATAAACTTTGGCTGTGAGGGTTGCCTGAGCTTCTACTAAGACTAAGGAACTTGATCACCTATGCTGCCTCCAACTGCTTCAACAGAGAAGGACTGAGGACTTTTAAATCAGACCCCTGTCCAGAGCAGAGTCAGGCATTGAGCAGACATCTTGCTCAGAGGTGGCAGGAGACACATAAGCCCTCTTGCAACAACTGAGGAGGAGCCACGTAATCATAAACCACTGAAGCCATGAGCAGACGCCAGTTTAAAAATATATATAAGGAACAAAAAGGTAACTCCAGAAGAAAGTGGCAGTTCTACAACTACAAGAACTGAACTGAGCAATAAAGAGGGAACAGAAGAAAGCAACACCAAAAATATCTTTATGATGATCATGGAAGCTCTCAAAGAAAATATGAAAAATTCCCTTGAAGAAATAGAAGAAAATACAGCAAAAAATTGTAAGAAATGAACAATACTATGAAAGAAACACGCCAGGAACTAAAAATTGAAATAGCAGCAATAAAAAAGGCACAAAATGAGGCAAAGATGGAAATAGAAAACCTGAAAAAAAAAAGCTGGAATCACAGATATAAGCATAACCAACAGAATTCAAGAGATGGAAGATAGAATCTCTGAAGTGGAAGACTCAGTAGCTCAAATAGATATATCAGTCAAGGAAAATACTAAAACGAAAACAGACATGAGACAAAATGTTCAAGAAATGTGGGACAGCATGAAAAGACCTAACTTGAGAATAACAGGAATAGAAGAAGAATATCAGCTCAAAGTCACAGAAAATGTATGCAATAAAATCGTAGAAGAAAACATTCTTAACCTGAAGAAGGAAATGCATAAAAAGATACAAGAAGCTTACAGAACACCAAATAGATATGACCCCCCAAAATAAGTCAGTGGGCCACATAATAATCAAGCCACAAAACATACAGAAAAAAGAAAAAATTTTAAGAGCTGAAGAAGAAAAAGGCCAACTTACCTTCAAAGGCAGACTCATCAGAATGACTCCTGACTCTTCAATGGAAATGATGAAAGCTAGAAGGGCTTCCTCAGAAGTTATACAGATGCTAAAAGAGAATGGCTGCCAAACTAGAATACTATATCCAGCAAAATTATCAATCACCATAGATGGAGTAAACAAGATACTTCATGACAAAGTCAGACTGAAATATTATCTATCTACCAATCCAGCACTACAGAAAGTATTAGAGGGAAAACTCCAACCTAAGGACCCCAGATACACCCATGAAACCACAAACAAACAATAACAACACAGAAGAATACTCTAGAGAAAGGAAATATGAACAATTTACCACCAAATATAGCAGAAAATATCAGTCAGTGGTCACTAATATCCCTTAATATCAATGGACCCAACTCTCCTATAAAATGACACACACTAACAAATGGAAACAACAACAGAAGCCATCCTTCTGTTGCCTATAAGAAACACACTTCAAGTTGCACAAAGACAGACACAAGCTTAGAGTAAAGGGTTGGGAAAAGATTTTCCAGTAAATAGTCCTAAGAAAAAGATGGGGGTTGCCATCCTAATATCTAACAAAGTAGACTTTAAGGTAAAAGCAATTACAAGGGACCAAGATGGTCATTACTTTTTCATCACAGGAAAAATTAGTCAAGAGGAGATTTCAATCCTGAATATTTATGCCCCTGATATACAGGCACCTACCTATGTAAAAGAAACATTGCTAAAGCTCAAATCCGACATCAATTCTCATACACTAATAGTGGGAGACTTCAGTACCCTACTTTCTACCCAGTATAGCACAAGCAGACAGAGACTCAACAGAGAAATAAGGAATCTATAAGAGGTTATGTTGCAAATGGACTTAATAGATATCTACAGAAGCTTCCACCCAAATGCAAAGGAATATACATATTATTCAACTCCTCATGGAACTTTCTACAAAATTGACCACATAATTGATCATAAAGCAAATATCGACAGATACAAAACAATGAAAATAATCCCTTGTAACATAATAGTCCGCCAGGGCCTAAAGTTAGAGTTCAACAATATCAATAATAAAAGAAAGCCTACCAACTCATGGAAACTAAATATCACTCAGCTGAACCATCTCTGGGTCAAGGAAGAAATTAAGAAAGAAATCAAAGTCTTCCTAGAATTAATGAAAATGAATCTACAACGTATCCAAACTTGTGGGACACAATGAAAGCAGTCTTAAGGGGAAAATTCATAGCACTAGATGCCTACATGAAGAAGCTAGAGAAATCCCACACTAGAGAACTAACAGCTCAGCTGAAAGCCTTAGAACAATTAGAAGCAAACTCACCTAGAAGGAGTAGATGGCAGGAAATAATCAAACTTAGAGCTGAAATCCATACAATTGAAACAAAAAGAACAATACAAAGAATCAATGAATCTAAGAGTTGATTCTTTGAGAAAGTCAACAAGATAGATAAGCCCTTATCCAAAATAATCAAAAAACAGAGAGAGAGAGAGTGTCCAAATCAACAAAATCAGAAATGGAAAGGGGGACATAACATCGGACCCCCAGGAAATCCAGAGAATTATGTGATCATACTTTGAAAATCTGTATTACACAAAAACGGAAAACCTAGAAGAAATGGACAGCTTTCTGGGCAGGAACCATCTATCAAAATTAAATGAAGATCAGATTAATTACCTAAACAGGCCTATAACACTTAAGGAATTTGAAGCTGTCCTTAAAAGCCTCCCCAAAAATAAAAGCCCTGTTCCAGATGGTTTCAGTGCCAAATTCTATCAGACATTCAAAGAAGAATTGCTATCATTACTCCTCAAACTATTTCACACTGTTGAAACTGAAGGAATATTGCCAAATTCTTTTTATGAGGCCACAATCACCCTAATACCCAAGCCACTCAAAGAAACAACAAAAGGAACTACAGACCAATTTCCCTCATGAATATTGATGATAAAATTCTCAACAAAATTTTAGCAAACTGTATACAACAATATATTAAAAATATCATTCACCATGACCAAGTAGGCTTCATCCCAGAAATTCATGGAAGTTTAACATACAGAAAACCGTAAATGTTATCCATCATATAAACAAAGTAAAGGAACAAAACCATATGATCATATACTTAGATACTGAAAAAGCTTCTGACAAAATTCAACACTCCTTTATTTTTAAGCCCTGGAGAGATCAGGAATACAGGGAGAATGCCTAAATATAAAAAAGGTGATTTACAAGAAGCCTACAGCCAGCATCAAACTTAATGGAGAAAAACTCAAAGCAATCCCACTAAAATCAGGAACTACACAAGGATGTCCTCTCTCCCCTTATCTATTCAATATAGTTCTCGAAGTTTTAGCTAAAGGAATAAGGGAACGAAAGGAAATTAAGCGGATACAAATTGGAAAAGAAGAAGTCAAACTATCTCTATTTGCACATGATATGATTGTATACATAAGTGACCCACAAAATTCTTCCAAGGAACTGCTACAGCTGACAAACACCTTCCCCAATGCAGGAGGATACAAGATTAACTTAAAGAAATCAGTAGTCCTTCTATACACTAAAGACAGAAGAGCTGAAAAAGAAATAAGGGAAACATTACCCTTCATAATAGCTGCAAATAGTATTAAATACCTTGGAGTAAATATAGTCATAGAAGTAACAGATCTATTTGGCAAAAATTTTAAATAACTGAAGAAAGAAATTGAAGAGGATATCAGAAAATGGAATGTTCTTCAAAGTTCCTGGATAGGTAGGATCAACATAGTAAAAATGACAATTCTACCAAAAGCAATCTATAGATTCAATGTGCTTCCCATCAAAATCCCAACACAATATTTTTTGGAATTGAAAGAACAATATTCAATTTCGTTTGGAATAACAGGAAATCCAAGATTGCCAAAACAATTTCACTCAACAAAAGAACCTCAATAGGCATCACCATCCCTGACTTCAAGTTATGCTATAGAGCTACAGTAATAAATACAGCTTGGTACTGGCATAAAAATGGACTTGTGGATCAATGGAATAGAATTGAGGATCCAGACATTAACCCAAAAACCTATGAACAACTGGTCTTCCAAAAAGAGGCCCAAAATATTCAATGGAAAAAAGATAGTTTATTTAACAAATGGTGTTGGCAAAGCTGGATGGAAGTGTGTAGAAAAATACAAATATATTCGAGCCTGTCACCCTGCACAAAACTCAAATCCAAGTGGATCACAGACCTCAACATAAACCCAGCTACTTTAAACTTGATAGAAAATTACATGGAAAATACACTTCTACGAATTCGCACAAGCAACCATTTCATAAATATAACACCAGTGGCACAACAGTCAACAAAATCAACAATCAATAAGTGGGATCTCCTGAAGCTAAGAAGCTTCTGTAAAGCCAAGGACATTGTAAATAGGACAAAACAATAGCCTACAGAATGGGAAAAGATTTTCACCAACCCTACAAGTGATAGAGGACTGATCCCTAAAATATATATAGATCTCAAGAGTCCAAACCCTTGAATAACCCAATCAAAATATGGTGTTCAGAACTACAAAGGGAATTCTCAGCAGAAGAATAACGAATGGCTGAAAGGTTCCTGAAAACGTGCTCATCATCATTAGCCATCAGAGAAATGCATATCAAAACAACTTTGAGTTACCACTTGACACCTGTTAGAATGGCTAAGATTAAAGACACAGAGGGCAGCCTATGCTGGAGAGGATGCTGAGCAACGGGAACATTCCTCCGTTGTTGGTGGGAGTGTAAGCTTGTTCAGCCACTTTGGAATGTAGTATGGCTGATTCTCAGAAAATTGAGAATCAATCTCCCCATGTACCCAGAAATACCACGACTGGGCATCTACCTTAAATATACACATTTGCAACCCAAAGGCATTAGCTCAACTGTGTTCATAGCAGTGTTATTTGTAATAGCAAGAACCTGGAAACAATCTAGATGTCCCTCAACTGAAGAATGGATTAACAAACTGGTACATCTATACAATTGAGTACTACTCAGCACTAAGAAAAAATGTTATCCTAAAATTTGCAGGCAAATGTATGGATTTGGAGAATATCCTCCTGTGTGAGGTATCAGAAACCAAGAAAGATAAGAAGGGGATGTACTCACTCTTTAGTGAACTTTAAACAAAAAGGAAACACACACAAGCTGTAAACCACAACCACTGAATATCTTGAGATCTCAAACACGTTTAACCACCACCTGGGAGCCCATTTTCTCCAGAAGAACACCTGATCCAGTCTTGATATTGAGGTAAGATTCAAGAGGATCTGCCTAGAGTGGATGCTGAACTAGGTCACCTTGAGACCTTGGGAACTCCTGCCCTTTCTGGGGAGAAGTTAATGAGATGGGGAGAAGAGAAAATGACTGGGAGGGACAAAGTGGGAAGGGAGTTTGAACAAGGGGACACATGAATAAAAAATGAGACATTATTCAAAAATTTAAAAATTAAAAAACAACAAAAAATAAAACCCAAATTTCTAAACCAAAAGCTACTTTTTCCTAGATTCTAAGCATTTTGTTTAAAACATAGGCAAAATTCTTATTTGTAGTATTCAAATCTTCCTGAAATAGAAAAGAATTGTATGTTTTTGGTTACTATATTGTCTTTCCTTGGCACAGAAACCTCCTAGAAAGATAATTACACATAAATTTGGCATTGATGACATGGTATTATTCACCCTTATATTTATTTGTGTATGTACAAATTAATTTATGTCAGAGAGTGACAGAAACCTTTGAAAAATGAAATTAACTTAGGTTGCCATTATATTTGTATAACTAATTCTTTTTTATATTTAAAACTAATGATGCAAAATTTAGTTCAAACTTTTATTTTAAGTAACTGTAATTTTACCTGTCAATGTAATGAAAACTATGGAAAGACTGAGTGTGCCATTATACCTATGCAATTCCATTGGTAACATATCAAAAAACTATAGTACAGCATCAAAAGTAAGAGCTTATTAAAGTCAATTTGCAATATATCCAAAATATTCTCAATGTTGTCCTTCTATGGACCCACTTGCTTCCAGGATTCACCGCCATCTTAATTCCAAGCAATAATCAATCTGATCTCTTTATATAATTCTATCATTCTTAAAACACCACAGAGATTGATTTTTTTATTGTGTGATATTTAAGACTGGCCTTATTCACTTAGCATAATTCTCTATTAATATTAAGGTTGGTGTGTATATCAATTTTGTGTTTATTTACTAAATGATAAGCTTCTACAATATCTCTAATTTCCATTGCCTGTGTAGTTTGTAAAGTTTCTGTTAGAAAGGTTTTCATATTTTTTTGTTTTGGAAACAAATATTTCTAAATGAAATTTGATTGTATATGTGGGCATATTTTCCAATGTTTGCAAAGCAGCTAGACTTTATCTAGAGTAGATGTACTGTTTATATTTCTAACAATATTTTTAATTGGTCAATTTCTGTGTGTCCTTAATATCACTTGATGTCACTGTTTTGCTTTTTTTTTTAATTTAGCCACTGCAATATATACTTACTTGAACTTGCCTATATCTAATTGTAAAATGTTTTTCTTTCTGGGTTTGGGTTGTCTCATTCACAGTGATATTTTTCTTCTAGCACCATGTATTTTCCTGTGTATTTCATAATGTCGATTTTCCTAACAGCTGAGTAATACTCCATTAAATATATATGTATACACACACACACACACACACACATATATATATATATATATATATATATATATATATATATATATATATATACATAAGGACACATCTTATTTATCCATTCTTCAGTTGAAGAACAACTAAGTACTGTCCAATTTTTGCCTATTATGAATAAAGCTACAATGTACATAGTTAATCAAGTATGCTTGAGTATATGTCCAAGAGTAGTATAGGCAGGTCTTGATGTAGAACTTTAAGAAGAATCCTTATATTGCCTATATATGTTTTTGCTCCCACCAGCAGTAAAACATGAGCTGTCACTTATGTTATTGATCTTATCCATTCTGACAAGCATATGATGGAATCTCAAAATAGTTTTAATTTGTATTTCCCTGATGACTATGGATACTGAACATTTTTTATTTCTCAGTTCTTTGAGATAAAAATTATGTTTAAGTCTGTACCCAGTTTTTTATTTGGATTGTTCAGTTTGTTTATGTCTAGTTTTTTTTTATTCTTTATATAATTTGGATATTAGCCCCCTTTCAATTGTGGAGATGATGAAAGTCTTTTTCCATTTTTTAAGCTATCATTTTGTCCTACTAATAGTATTCTTTCCCTTTCTGAAGCTTTTCTTTTTCATGAGGTTTGATTTATTAATTGTCCATCCTAGTACCTGAGCTGGTGCTATTTGTGTTCTGCTTGCGAAGTAGTCTTTGGTGCTGATATGCTCAATGCTATACTTACTCAGCTAGAAAGTTCAGTGTCTGAATTAGTGCAGAGGTCTTTGATACACATCTACTTGAATTTTGTGCAGTGATGAATATAGATTTATTTAAATTCTTCTACATGCAGACATCCAATTAAATAACAATCTTTTGTTAAAGATGCATTCCATTTTCCAACATGTATTTCTCTCTCCATCTCTTTTGATTAACTTTGGTTTAAAGTCCATTTTGTTAGATATTAGAATGACCATACCAGTTTGCTTCTTAAGTTCATTTGCTTAGACAATCCTTTTCCAACCCTTTACCATGAAGAACTGTCTATTTTTTATGTTGTGGTCTATTTTTTGTATGCAGTAGAAGGATAGAGTCTCTTTTCATATCCATTCTGTTAGTATGTATGTTTTGATTGGTCACTGAAATTTTGGTAAACTTTTCTTTCTCACCTGCCAGTTTCCAAATAAATGACATAGAAACTTAATATATACTATAAATCCTCAGCCAATAGCTCAAGCTTATTAATAACTAGCTCTTACAACTTACATTAACCAGTTTTTACTAATCTATGTGCTGCCACATGGCTCATGCCTTTACCTGCTTTCAATATGTCTTGCTTGTTCTGCTTTTCCTGACTACTTTCTTGACTAGCAACATCTTCTTAGAATTCCCTCTGCAACTAAAATTCTACCTAGTTATTGGCCAAACAGCTTTTTATTAACAAAGAAGACAACACATTTTTACAGTGTATAGCATTCTGTACAGATTTGGGAGTTGAGTCTACAGTTATTTAGAGATATCAATGTGCAATGATTGTTAATTCCTGTGATTTTGTTGTGTTTGATGGTTGTCTTGGTGTGTATATGTGTGTGTGTGTGTGTGTGTGTGTGTGTGTGTGTGTGTGTGAGAGAGAGAGAGAGAGAGAGAGAGAGAGAGAGAGAGAGAGAGAGAGAGAGAGAAAGAGAGATGGTTGTTGCTTTATATGTTCTCACACTGGCCTCCTTTTTCCATTTATTTATTTATTTATTTATTTATTTATTTATTTATTTACTATTATGAAAAAAGTCATATTTTTTTATCAAGGTATCCTCTTGTTCAGGCTCACTTCCCCCTCCTGCCACTCCCAGTAACTCACTATTCTCTTCATCAGTTTATCTCCTCCCCAGCAAGGGCAGGATTTCCCAAGGTAGCTTAGGTCAACATCCATTCCAGGCAGATCTGCTTTCTTCACCCCCAAATCAAGTCTTGGTCAGGTGTTCCTCTGTGGGGAATGGGCTCCAAGGTGCCTGTCCAAGGTGTTTCAGATCCCAAGCTGTTCAGTAGTTGTGGTTTGCAGCTTGGATATGCTTTAATTTTTTGTTTAGAGTCCACTATTGAGCGATATCATTTTTTCTTACTGCTGAGTAGTAATCCATTGTGTAAATGTACCATAGCTTGTTAATTCATTCTTCAGTTGAGGGGCATTTGGTTGTTTCCAGGTTCTTGCTATTATGAATAATGCTGCTATGAACACAGTTGAGCTAATGCCTTTGGAGTACTAATGTACATCTTTAGGGTATATGCCCAGTAGTGGTATTGCTGGGTCTTTAGGAAGATTGATTCTCAGTTTTTTGATAAATTGCCATACTGCATTCCAGAGTGGCTGAACCAGTTTACACTCCCACCAACAATGGAGGAGTGTTCCCCTTGCTCTGTAACCTCCCAGCATAAACTGTCATCTGTGTCTTTTATCTTAGCCAATCTGCCATTTATACTGTTTTGCTCTGTTGTAGTTCAAATCATTTTTCATGTCTTTTGCTTACTTTCTATTATAATATTCTGTGTTTTGATTTGTTTTGCTTTTGAGGTTAATGTGTTCATTTGTATTCAAGGTATATGTACTTCTCCTCAGGACTACAATATATTAATTACTATAGAAATTTAATAAACTGTAAATATTCTCAAATTTTTTTTTATTCTAGTTCTGTTATTTCTCCATGTAAATTTTAGAGAAATATACTTTATGTTAACAAAGTTTTGCTGAGATTTTCATAGGAATCATCCTAAACTCTATATCCATTTGAGTAAAATTGGCATTGTTATGTTGAATGTTCCAATCCCCATTATGTTTACTTAAAGTGATACTTTTATTATCATCATTTTACTAATCTAAAAAACCTCTATATTCTTTATATTCACTAATTCTGCTTCTCAATCCTTAGAAATTGCTGATGTGTTTAGTGGTTTTATAGTTTTATCTCTTTCATGCTATTTACAGGTATGCATTGACTTCTTTTTCATACTAATATGAATTCAACATTTCCCCTGTAATTTCATGATTAAGTAGCTCATTTATTTCATTTTAGCATCATTTATCTGGATATATAGTAGAAGGTCCATCCTACTAAAAACTTATGGATATGCCCTTATTTTTTTAAAAGCATAAACATAGATGCTAAAATGATTTTATAAAGACCTATAATTTAACTTATTAGCTAAACACGAAGAAGACAATTTTTTAAGTTGGTTCATGTGAAATCTTTAGTTCTATAATAAACCATCACACTCTCATCTAAAGTGGCTGTAGCACTTTACATTCTACTATGAATGAATGAGGGTTCCTGTCATTAAGCAACCTCAGTAGTATTTGATATTGTTAGTGTTCTACAGTTTGGCCATTAATAATATGTGGATAGTTGCAATTACATCACTAGTTTAATTTGGAATTCCTTTTTATAAGTGAACCAATGAGCTTACTGTTATATTGGAACATTTGACAAGTGATTATGTATAGAAGCACAAACAACTCACCAGCAGCTAATTCAATGAAGAAAACATACCTATTTCACCAAGCAATTACTTAAGCTTATATCGTGGAACAACTTTTTATATACTTGTTTTTCACCTCAGTATCTTCTTTCTTAAGGTTAAATTTTATTTTGAAGTCATGATTTGTGTTATTTAGGGCTTCTATTTCTGTGAAGAGACACCATGACTATGGCAACACTTAGAAAGGACAAACAATTAATGAAGGTGGCAGCTTACAATTTCAGAGGTTCAGTCCATTATCGTTATGGTAGGAAGCATGGCAGTATACAAGGAAACATGGGGCTAGCTTTATTTTGATAAGAAGACAACTGGAAATAATCTATGACACTAGGAGTAGCCTGAACGAAGGGAAATTCAAGTCCTATCCCAATCCACACTTACTAACACAAGGCCATACCTTCTCCAACAAAGCCACAGCTCAAATAATGTCACCTCCTATGAGTTTATGGGGTCCAATTATATTCTAATTACCACATAATATTTTTCTTTATTTTTGATGCAGAATTCCTCTGTATAATAGTCATGGCTTTTCTGGAACTTGCTGTGTAGACCAGGCTGGCCTTGAACTCACAGAGATCTGCATGTCTCTGCTTCTTAACCTCTCAGTATCTTTCACATGCAATTTCTTCCATTGACTTCTTTGGACAATAGACTATAAAGTATAAGATGATATAAACCTTTTATTTCCCAAGCTGACTTGGATCATGGTGTTTATCAACAGAATAGAAAGCAAACTAGGAAATAATTGATAGTAGAGAGTGAGCTGTTGTTGTGATGACTGTATAATTTTGGAGAGATTATGTAAGTATTTAGAACTTTTTGGTGTAAGTTGTATTTGTGAGATTGAAGTTTAATTATCTGTTTTCTGGGAGCTTGGCAGATAAGAGTACTGGAAAAACAGAGACAAAGGATGCCTGTCTTACAAAGTTTGGGAGGGAAGCAAGACTCTATTGGGGATATTTTTCTATTAATAATATGTAGAAATGAAACCTGTGCTTAACCAGGGTAGTCATCCAGGACAGTAGAATCAATTCAGAATAATAAGAGATCAGAATCACTGTAGTAAAAAAAAATCTTATGGGAAGTATTTTACCATAACCAACACACAGAAGCTGTGTGATCCACTTGGGAGTGTCAAGATGACATCAGATCTTAGCAAATAATGTTTCACATATGCTACTAGTTTTGAAGCCATGAAAATATAATTGAAAGTCCTGACCATTGGTAATGTCTGGTAAGCCAGAAGTGTCCCTGAAAAGAAGAAGAATGGACCAATCTTGAAGATACAGCCTCAGTTGTGGTAGAAACCAATGATTGAAGTGGAGGGAGTCATTGAGCAAACCTGAAGCACGGCACGGTTAGACTGTTCGATAAGGCTCGGAAAGGTCATTGTTACAACATTAGTTTCAGTGGATCTTTCAGGAATGGAGATATACTAGGATTGTGGGACATCAAGCAAGTAGAGTGGCAGGTGGAGAATGGAGCCAGCCTGCCTCTATGAGACAAGCTATGTGTGCTTCCAGTGAAAAAGTCAGAGAAGTAGCATTTTTCCAAGACCCCCCAAAATCATGAATAAGTTGCAGATGTCAAACAACGGACTATAGGATTTGAACTACACTTATGAACTTGAGTTAAAATTTGATGAGTTTGTAAATATGACCTGGTATTTCTTTCTGAAGTAAAAAAAAAAAAATTAACTTTGTTTATATTTTGCAGTTAGAAGTATTTGGATATTTCAAAGAGACATTGAACTTTTAAAGCATTTGGATTTTTAAAGATTGTGAGATTTAAAAAGTTGTACTGTATTTTACAATGTGATATTTACATGAGATATTGAAGACAAGAAGGGGGTTATGTTTGTAGTGATGTGTTTTGTGTCACTTTGAGAAGGAATGGACTTGTGATAGCTAATCTTGGCAATCAACTTCACATACCTGCAAAGAAGAAACTCAATTTAGGAGTCACTTCCATCAAATTGTCCTCTATAATATTTCTCGAGATACTTTCTTACCTGCTAATTGATGTGGGAATTGGCCAGTTCATTGTGGATAGTGCTACTCTTAAGTAGGTGGTCCTCAGTAGTATAGATCTGGCTGAGCATGAGCCATACAAAGTAAAGAAATAACTTTCTTCCATGGTCTCTGCTTTAGTTTCTGCCTCCAGGTTGATTCCTTCCTTATCTCCTTTCCTTGATGGACTGTATAAACAGTAAGCCAAACAAACACTTTTTTCCCCTAAGTTGCCTTAGATTATGGTTTTTATCAAACAAGCAGAATGTAAAAGAGGATAGATATTTGGCCTGTTTTCTTAATGTGAATGTTAATAATTCTTTGTATGTCTTATGTAGCAGCATTTAATTTATAAGACTTTTACAGTTTTTCCCTTTACTTTATGGATTTTTCTTTTATTACTTTTTATAGTGTCTATCACAAATGAGAAGTTATTATTTTTAATGGGGTCAAATTATTTGTTATATTTTATGCCTTTTTTCTATCTCTAAAACAATATTAACATTGCAAAGTCACTTAGTTTTTTGTTGTTATTTGTTTATTTATTTTACTATATTAGATTCTTAGATTTTGGTAGTCTTATATTTTGTATTTATGTCTAAAATATATTATTGGGTAATTTGTAGAAAGGGCCTAAAGTCTCTTAACATGTTGTATTTTATTGATTCTGGATATAAATTTAGTCTAGTACCATTTGATGAAATTGCTTTCTTTTTTACTTTAAATTACCATTCTTCTCTTGTCACAATTATCTGATTGTTTGTATTTAATTATTTCAAAGATGTTCCTTCTCATTGAGTTATTGATCTCCTTCTCTGC